>JAOWBN010019180.1:0-10699 GCA_028565015.1 Pinguicula moranensis
TCATCAACTAATGTCTTACATAACATGAAGAATACATGTTTCTTCATCCTCAAATTTTCATAACAACGTCGACCATTATCACAGTTTAACATGTTTGACAAGTTTGCCCAGCCACTGAATGACCTAGTGTGAGAGTGTTGTCTGTTTAGAAACCTATCATAGTATGCTACAACTCTCATACAAATTTCAACTATTGAGTCATCGTCGTCGTCATCAATGTTCCCATTAATCAGGTTAGAATGTGAATCCATCTGGTAAAAGCACATAAATCAGAAAGTGCTAACTTCGGTTTGCAATGATAATGGATAGCATGCTGCTTAAAGAAATAAATGTTATATCCATAACTTTTTTAACACGAACTCGAAACAAGATTAGCATCATTCAACACTCGTTTTAACCAAGTAATCATTAAAAAAATGCATAATTGAAATATTTTGGATTGGGAATAATAATATTTAGATGCCCTACTTTTGTCCCAAAACTTCAAACTGATCGGGAATTTCGAAATTCAACGAAAACGAGAATGACTATTCTGCTCCTAAAATATTTTGGTCCAGGAACATATATAGCCTGTTCTCGGATCGAAATTTAGGCAGGGTTACAACACATATGCCGCCTACCTCCAATTAACTTTTTCGAATTTTATATTATTTTTTATTTTTTTGCATATTCGGTAATCTCTTGAAATTTGTTTGAGAACTTTCTTCTTTTCAAAGATTGGAGAATCCAGAGGTGTTCGTGGAAGCTAGTGCTTATTGACGAAATATACTCTATTTGACCGTAGCTTCTCAACAAACATTTCTCTGTTAAAAAAATATTTGTTATGTTTGGCAGAAATTATCTTTATCTTAATTATTACCCACGGGCAAAGTTTCTCCTTTTATATATGAATAGGATCTATAAACCACGCGTATTTTTTAAAGTTGTTAGGTTTTAGTATTTAGAGTTCGAGGTTTAGATATTTAAATTTTTAAATTTTAGAGTCTAATTTTTAGGGTTTAAAGCTTATATTTTAAGAATTTTAAGGTTTACGACCATAAATCATAAAATCTATAAATTCTAAGTCCCAAACCCCTAAAAATCATAAATTGGAAGCCCTAAATACTAAAATTTAGACCATAAAATTTAAAAACCTAAATATCTAAACCCTAAACCTTACTGACCTAAACTTAGACTTTTAAGAAATATGTGTCAATTATTATTTTTTTTTTTTTGGAACCGGTGGTATCCGACTATTTGTCGACTAGTCTACAGGGGTCACGCCGAGCCGACTCTCCCAGCGGGCCAGGCCAACGACTGACTGGGCAAGCCCTGTCATAAAATCAGAGTTTGACTCCAATGTCTGCGTCTGGTGGGAGTCGAACCCACAACCCTCTCGCTCATATAGGGGAGAGACTTATGGAGATATTCTTGATCATCAGGACAACCCATTGGGGTTAAGAGGGAGCAAATTGAACTCTAGTCCGACTTGGATCCCCTTTAGATAATTTGTTTTTAAAAATACACTAAAATCAAGATTCATTTAGATCATAAAAATGAAATCCTTGCCTCCGAGGCCACTTGGCTCATTTTTTTTTTTTAAAATACACCAAAATTCAGGGTCATTGGAGGCCTAAATGTTTAAGCTATTGAATAAATAATTTTTTTTATGATTATTGAATAAATAATTTTTTTTATCACTTCCTAAATTTTTTTATTTACCCCCTAAAAAATTTTGGACCCTAATTTATTTGTCTGCTTTGATGTCAAACATGCTTCTTTCTTTGACCAACTCGACTTTAAGGGAAAAGTTGACTTGTCCGCCTCAATTTTGTTCTGAAATGTATTAGTACATTCGTGGGGTGCACAACATTTATTAGATGGATACTGGGCGTATCTAGAAAAATAAAACTAGGGGGTGTTAAAAAAAAAAATTATGAGGGCCAAGAAAATTTTGGTGGGTAAATAATATTTGGTATAAGTATATTTAATTTTTTTTTACACCCAAAATACATTTTTATAATGAAATAGTAATAAAATTTGACCCAAATTCATAAAAAATTCTAAGCATATTTAAAATTTTTTAGACCCAAATATTTTTAAAGGTAGCAAAAAAAAATTAGGGGCCAGCCCCCTCCCCTAAATCTGCCCCTGGATGGATACTTATCAATAAAAATATTTTAGGAGGATTATGTAAATGAATTGGTTTGACTTCTTTTAATTTGGAGATTGTTCTTAGGAGGTTTAGGAGACGAAACGAAGTTAGAATCCCGGACTGGGGCTGAAACTTGATAGTAGGGGAGGAGGAGGGGGCGAAAAAAGAAATTACAGTAAAGTTTGCAATATTTTGACAAGGGGTGGCACGAGGTGAGGTGGGTTACCGTCACTGCTCACCCCAACTCCGTTAAGGGGATATTAAAAGATTTAAAATTTTGGTTGAGAATATAATTATTTTTAAAATTATGCATATATAATAAATAAGGAGGTATGCGATGAACTGAATGCCGAGATGCTTTGTGTATTCGTGATGTTAGGAAAAGCATGTGTCTGGTTACCTTAGCTACATAGGAGGGTATGATGTAAGGGCAAGATATTTAGTTCATGATCAGGAATCAGACACCGACTTCACCCTTATGTTCTATGCGCATTGATAAGGAGACATCTAGTCTTGTTTTGTAGATTTTCTCTTACTTACTTCTGTTTTCTATTAACTTACGTTATATCATATAAAAAAATTAACTTATAAAAATAAATAAATAAATAAATAAATAAACAAGTATCCATCGGCTGCCTTCTACCTTTGTTGCAACAAAAATGGCCTAACCACATCGGTTTATATTAGTCATGTCAATAATGTTTTACTTTTTTTTGAAATTTAATACTTATGTGAAATTTCTTACTAACCAATTGAATTTCCTTTCCCCTGTTCAAACCAAATTGAAAGAAACCTCTAGAATCATTCAATATTATTCATTTCCTTCTGGACCTAGCCAAAAAAAACATTTCCTAATAAAAAGTTTGGCAGATGCTCTTTCATGTCATTTTCTCATACTAAAATATTCTTCCCAAATTTTACTTTTGATACATATAAATATTCATTTATACTTTTTTAAATAAAATGTTTAATACATTAAAAATTTGTCAATGGTAGAAAAACCAATACAAATTAATGTCTATCGCATGCGCAA
Organism: Pinguicula moranensis; assembly: GCA_028565015.1. Lineage (NCBI taxonomy): Eukaryota > Viridiplantae > Streptophyta > Magnoliopsida > Lamiales > Lentibulariaceae > Pinguicula > Pinguicula moranensis. The sequence goes on from JAOWBN010019180.1 coordinate 3,168, forward strand.
GTTCGGTAGACCCTCATTTATCTAACCGCTTATGTCTCGTTTGATTTGTGATAAATGAGTAGTGTCCCATAAGTTCGTGTTTTGCATTGTCGTACCTTATTTCATTAGGTAGTTGGCTATTCAATTTCCTTTTCGATATTAATGTTGTACATGGACACACAGTCCTACCTTTCGATATTTGAAATCGTCCCAGAAATTTTGTAGGTATCATGGGTGACATTGGTCGCACTGAATCAATCTTACGAGCAATAGTGAGCCGGTTTTCAGAATAATGTATGTACAAACTGGTTCTTTGCAAATTCCCAATGCATCCGTGACAGCTTGGAGTTCCGCACCATTATTAGTAATTGTGGCAACATGAATGGAAAGGTGTGGGTTTCAGTGAAACAATATTCATTTATACTCTTTACCCTTTTATTACATAATATTTGACATTCCAGTATTTCTATTGTATTTTTTTTTTGACAGGTAGTAGTGCCGCTAGCCCAAGTTACAGGCAATTTGTGTCCTGCCCATTAAGCCATACTGCGTGCACCAGGGATAAGACAACCGATTTGGATTGACCCGCCCCGAGTACACTACCGCCTACCCGAGTATCCAGACCGACTCGTAAAGGGCCGCACCTGACTAATCTCAGAATGACAACGAAATCTCCCCACTGGGAGCTCGAACCCCCGACCTTTAGGCAAGCCCTGAGGAACGGAGGCCGCATGTTTTGCCGCTAAGTTAGCATGCACCGAGTATGTCAAACTTCATTTTTTGATCCATCCACCGGGTAAACTGTAAAGCTTGAGCCTCTGGATAGCCCCGAATAATTGTTTGATTAAGGGATTTAATCAATCAACAAACTTCATGCCGTAGAGAACAACACAATTGATCTGGAATTTCTTAACAGTTCCAATAGGACATAGGTATTCGTCAACTGAACTTTACTGATGCGATTCTGTTGCATGAATCGCCAGCGAGCAGCCAACTGCAAGATATTTATGGACAGATCGAAACTTTCCCCAGTAGCAAGGGGCTCACCCAATCAATGAAGGAAGTCATATTCAATTTAACAGAGACTAGTATGGAGTACCTTCTTCTTCATTCTTCCAGCAAAAAGATTAAATTAAACGAAAATGCAAGAAAAGAAACCATTAACAAATAACAAAGAAGGGATAGAGAAAAAAAGGACTGGATCGGGGGATTCAATTATACGGGAAGAGAAAGGTTGGATCTTTTAGCATTCTTTCCGTTTTTCTCTGTACCCTTCATCTGCAGATAAGAAATAAGCATAGAATTGGCATCCGAGACGCATCTGCTGCATACAGAATTATGTATGTAAGATGTTAAGAAAAAGGGAGAAAGGGTTTTCTTTGACTTGACTTAATATTATTTTCATTATTGCCGATAACTAATGGAGAGCTAGAAAGATGAGTGCTTTATTAGAAGAGGGAGTAGCTCCCGAGCCCTGGTCTCCCAAGATACCAGTCATCATTCTTGCTTCCTCCTCGGATTTTTTTTAAGAGTCTCGGTTATTTCTTGCGTTCCGAGTTACCCCATGTGAGCTCCTCTGATAATTGGAAAATTAGGGTGGAAACTGCAGATATAAGGGGCCTTTCTCTTCTCAGTTGACTGTGTTGTCTGATTGATTCTTGAAAATATCCATTGAACTTTCCCTTTTCAGATGATCCTTTTGTCTGATTGATTATTGAAAATATCCCACTGGCACTGGTTACGTACTGTGTTTGTTGACGAGGGAGGCGGATGGCCGTGCCCGTGATGGTCTTTTGCCGGGATATTCAGTTAGCTGAGACTTGGACTTTTATTGAGAGTCACTTTCCGCTCTATTTGGTGGGATGGTGCCTGTAGTGGTGAGCGTATTTTCTGGTTATCGAAACTATGTGTGAGATATGGGATCTCGTTTATTTCGTACTTGAACAAAGGAAAGAACCAGAAGAAATTTGAGCTTGACATCATTAGTTGCTTCTCCATCTATTCATCTTTTCCCCCCAGTAAATCTTAAGCATTGCATAGTTCTTGTTTTTATTTTAATTTCGGTATCCTGTTTTTAGTTTTGTATTTTCTGGGTTATAGTTACTTGTCACATTCTCATTATAATTTTACCCAGCTTGTTTTAAGGATTTAATCTCAAGTCTGAAGCAGTTATAGTTCTTATATCCGTCTATAGGAGTTCTTTCCTGTCTTCTGTTTCATTTCAATGTCCAAAGTATATGGAAAAATAGAAAATGGTTTAATTGCTGGCTTGCTACTCTGGTATGCATTGCATTCGTGTAACTTCGACCAGGTGGGTTGGCAAATTCAGAGATATTGATATTGTCATGCCAAATAACTGTAGAATTTAACTGTCTTTCGACCAATACCAAATACGAGTTTTTCCTCTATGAAGCGTAGCTGTTTATGTTAATTTATTCTCTTTTGTTTTTCAGTTCAACCTTCCTGTAAGAGCATTATATCATCTTCCTTGTTAGCTAAAAGGCAATTGCTAGCCACTGATATTGTTTCCAGTGGAGGCTGCCCTTAAAGATGCCTTCTCTTCAGCTTTTGCAGTTGACTGACCATGGCCGAGGGTTTCTTACGTCTAGAAGGTGAGCCGTATGTTGTTTAAGATGTTGACTATGTAGTAAATAATCGCATATGATGGATGTGTCTCTCATGAAGGTTTTATGATGGTTCATTATTTTCTGCTTTTGAGTTCAGAAGGAACATAAAAACTTGAAACAAGAAATTACACATATAAATTTGACAAACACCGAATATGAAACAAATGAAGATATGACACTTGACTTTGCTAACAAGTTCTTCTTTTCTATCTCTTATTTGTTTATTGTTTCTACTTTGAACTGGGCTGTACTTGGAGTTTGTGTTATCAATTTGTTTATTTGCCATCATTTGCCTTTTGGCTATTTTGTTCCACTTGAAATATGCCTCTTGCATAACTGTGTATTTATTCATTTTCTTTTATTTCAGGAAAGCTATACTGCTTGCCACTAGTATTGCCTTTGTTGGCGGAACTGCTGCTGCTACTTACATGCACTCACAAAATAAATTTAGAAGGCACAATTCTTTTGTCAATTCTAATGGAGTGAAGGAAGATAAAGATACGGATCAGGTCATTGGAAATGATAAGAACTCAAAAAAGAGTAGGCAGGGGAAAGGAAATTTGAGGTCTTTCCAGGTGTTGGCTTCTATTCTGTTGTCCCGGATGGGGCGGATGGGTGCAATTGATATTTTATCTTTGGTGGCTATAGCGGTAAAAGTTCTTTTTATGTTGGGCGAAGTTCAATTTATACTTCTAATAATTATGTACCTTCTTCTGTAGAATTAGCACCTCTAGCATTGCATGTTCTGTTTAAAATTTTCATTTTTTCCCCAAACAGCAACCATGCTTAGGTAAGTTATTTGCTTTTGGATTTAAGAATCCTTTATTGTTTTCAGACTCTTCTATAATTCATTGATTTGATACTACAATCATTTCCCTTTATCACCTTGGTTGATTTACTGCCAATGACAGGCATAGTCTCTTGCCATTTCAGGTCTCTAGAACTGCTGTAAGCAACAGATTAGCTAAAGTACAAGGTTTCCTTTTCCGTGCCGCTTTCCTTAAGCGTGTTCCGATGTTTATTCGCCTCATTATGGAAAATATTTTGCTGTGTTTTCTGCTGTCGACATTAAATTCCACCTCCAAGTACATAACAGGGACCTTAAGTTTACGGTTCCGAAATATTTTGACAAAGCTTGCACATTCGCAGTATTTTCAGGTAAATCTAAAATGCACTTATATTTGGATTGATATGATGCATGCATTAGATTTTTATTTTTTCACAATTTCACAGATGCCAATGATGATGATTCAGTTATGTTACTTTTTTATGCTTGCTTTAGTACTTAGTTATTTCTGCAAATTTGTACTATTTGATTCTCTCAACCATTTTTTTGGCGTATGAGCCTTCTTTTTGAATCAATGTCCACATACATGCTATTTTACTCTTTCAAGACACTAGCCTTGCTGCTTTCAAAGGGAAGGCATTATAAATAGTTTGCCCCACTAATCTGATAGATTAAGCATTTCAAGGAATTGTTATTTTGCTTTTCATTTGCCGTTGTTCTACATAATGAGAAAAGTCCATTTGAAGAAGATTATAATAATAATGTGTTCTGTTATTTGTTCAGAATATGGTGTATTACAAGATGTCTCATGTTGATGGTCGGATAAGCAATCCTGAGCAGAGATTTGCCAGTGATATACCAAAATACTGTTCAGAATTGAGTGAACTTGTGCAAGAGGATCTAGTCGCTGTGACTGATGGACTGCTTTATACTTGGCGCCTATGTTCTTATGCTAGCCCAAAATATGTCTTCTGGATACTGGTAGCTAGTTGCCAAATTTTATTGTTGCATTAGATCACTAGATTCTCGTTATTGATTTGTGTTGTTGAACTAAGCGATGTGAATCTTTCTGTACATTGTTACTTTTAGGCATACGTTTTGGGGGCTGGAACCGCTATTAGAAACTTCTCACCTCCATTTGGAAAACTTATGTCCAAAGAACAACAGCTGGAAGGGGATTATAGGCAACTGCATTCTCGGCTAAGGACACATGCAGAAAGCATAGCCTTGTATGGTGGAGAAAAGAGAGAAGAGTTTCACATAAAGAAGAAGTTTGCGTCTCTCATAAGGCACTTGAGGGTTGTTCTTCATGATCATTGGTGGTTTGGCATGATTCAGGACTTCTTACTTAAGTATCTCGGTGCTACTGTTGCTGTTATCCTGATCATTGAGCCATTTTTTTCTGGGAATTTAAAGCCCGACTCTTCTACCTTAGGACGAGCAGAGATGTTGAGCAATTTACGGTATCATACGAGTGTCATAATTTCATTGTTCCAGTCCCTGGGTACTATGTCTAGTAGTACAAGACGACTAAATCGCCTCAGGTATTGCTGCTTTATTTGATCTATGAACACGTTCCTTGTTGCGGCATTTAATAAGGACGATGTAGTTATTAGAACACCATAACCTTTTTTCGTTGCATACTGGCTTGGCTACATGTTTTTTGGAGTGATATTTACTGCTCAGAGTATGTTCCTAGCTCTGTGGATGGATGAATTTGTTCTTTTGATATGCAGTGGTTATGCAGATCGTATTCATGAACTCCTTGCTATATCTAAGGAGCTTGCTGTGCAAGATTCATCATCTCAACTAGCTGATGGGAGCAGGAAATACATTCCCGAGGCGAATTACATTGAGTTTGATAATGTCAAGGTTGCTGCACTTTCACCTCCTTGTATCTACTTTTTCAACTTCCCATGATTGTTGAAGTACATTGATATTTCAGGTTGTTACTCCCACTGGTAATGTGTTGGTAGATGATTTGTCTCTGAGAGTTGAATCAGGGTCTAATCTTTTGATAACAGGTATGTTTAGTTGGTGAATTTTTTGTCTTCCATCTGCCTTTTGCTTAGATATTTTCAGGCCTGCGCTTTTTTATTAGATTAAACTTACTTGCATAACTATTAAAGTTAAATAAAGATACAAAACAGAGTAGGCAAGCATGTGTTCAGATTCCATGTTGTCATGGTGAGAAAGAACTCAAGAAACGTACATCAAATTGGAAAGTTCCCTTCTCCATATACCTATACCATATTTCTGTTAGGTGAGATTATCCTGTAAGTTGGGTTAAGTTTGCATGCCGTTTTTATGCTGTCAAGATGCAACTCTTTTAGCTGAAGGCTATTTCACTTTGATCTGGTCTGTGACTCTGGTTCTCCGTTTCTTTATTTGTGGTTTATCCACAGCTATCTTGGCAGCTAGACTTATTGGAGTACACTTTTGTGCCCTCTTAATATAGACCAAGATGAAAAACGCGAAGTACATGCATTCTCATTGCATATAAATGGCTGTCTACATTTTGGATTCTGCACTAGACCTATATTCCTTTGCCTGGTACTACAACAATCTTGGTAGCGATACTGTTGGAAAACACTTTTCTCTCCTACTAATCTATACACAGAAAACACAAAGTACATGAACTTTTATTGCATATGAAATGCTGTTCGCGTATCATTTGATGCACGAAATCCATACTGCTTTGACTGGTTTCTAGATTTCCCCCTCTTGGGACAGAAATAACAAAAAAATTCTGTTGTCCCTCTCGGTCCAGGACTAGATATTTTAAAATCTTATTGTTATCTTTCCTAATTGTCCTGTTCTTTTGATGTTTGTACATCAAGGTGATACTGATAATTCACCTTAATATACTTTGGGATTGTGACCATAATTCTTATATTGAATACAGACACATAAGCAGCATAGCAGGCAGTTGGTTTGAACTTAAAAAAAAAATCTTATTTTCCTAACTTAGTTAAGATTGGTCACTGGTGGTGGCCTATAGCTTTACCATATCTCATATAGTCATATATAAACCCTGGATACCTTACCTAAATATCGACATTCATTGGTAAAATGCTTTTCTTCCAATAGTTTTTCCTGGCTTATTCTTCATATGATGTTTTCTATATATCTCTTATTCTTCAAGTTGTAGCAATACCTCTTCATGTGTTTTAAGGTCCCAATGGAAGCGGAAAGAGTTCTCTTTTTCGAGTTTTGGGTGGTCTTTGGCCATTGGTGTCTGGTCAGATTATGAAACCTGGAATTGGTTCTGATCTAAACAAGGAGATCTTTTATGTGCCACAACGTCCGTATACTGCAGTTGGAACTCTGCGCGACCAGTTAATTTATCCACTGACATCAGATAAGGAAGTTGAACCGCTTAGGCAAAGTGAAATGGCGGAGCTGTTGAAAAATGTAAGATTCTTACGAAGTAGATTTTCTGTGCGCCTTCTTATTGTCAATTCACGAGGGCAGAACTTAATTTTCTTAGTTGCCAGGTTGATCTTGAGTATCTGCTTGAGCGTTACCCACCTGAGAAGGAGGTTAATTGGGGCGATGAGTTGTCCCTAGGGGAGCAACAGAGATTGGGAATGGCTCGTCTCTTTTACCATAAACCTAAATTTGCCATCTTAGATGAGTGTACAAGTGCTGTAACAACTGACATGGAGGAACGCTTCTGTGCTGAAGTTCGAGCTATGGGAACCTCATGCATAACAATTTCACATCGCCCTGCATTAGTTGCATTTCATGACGTGGTTCTTTCATTGGATGGCGAAGGAGGCTGGAGTGTTCATTATAAAATGTACAATTTTTCATTCTGATTCCAAAGCCTTTTAGTGGTTGAACTTTTGCTCATTGCTGTCATTAATATGCAGGTCGGACTCTCCAGTTGTTCCAGAATCCAAATTTGTTAAGAAAAAGAGTTTTGAGACCGAGCGCCAAAGTGATGCCATGACCGTTCAGCGTGCATTTGCCAACAGAAAGAAGGTTGGTCCTTGTGTTCCATATTTCCTTTTTGTTGTATTATTATTTAGATGCAGTGCACACTATTTGAACTTTCTCTGGTATCCATTGTCAGGAAACCACATTTTCAGCTTCTAGATCCCATTCATCGGAGTTGTTAGCCTCATCTCTGGTTG
>JAOWBN010019191.1:0-22353 GCA_028565015.1 Pinguicula moranensis
GATGAATTTACGACTTGTTGACCAGGAAATGACAATTTGCATGCATGGCAGCCTGAGAAGAAATGAAAGATCTTGCAGCCAAGTGCTGATGGCATGAAAGATCATCCACTGATTATAGTAACGAGCAGCAGTCGGCAACGGACGAAGCTCGAGGACACAGCGAAGATGATGGATGCTTTGAGTTTAGATCAGATTCATATCCTTTTAAGTGAAATGGTGATGAATGTGTGTTCCTATGGTACACATTCTTGTTTTAAACTTGGTAGGGTTCTTGATCGATAATTTACTAGAAGGAGCGATACCTTTGAACGCCCACAAGGCGTCGTCTTGGAATGTGGAAGTCGATATAAAAATGTTTTTTTGCTTGAACCAGGTGAAGTTAGATGTTAGAAGATATGTGAAGAGCAGGATATTTTTTTGACAAGGTATTTCCATCTGTTTTTCTCTTAGTCTAGGCATCCGATGTTCTTTTCATCCGTTGTATCTTGTTCCTGAAAAAGCACATTCCAAAACCAGAAGGCCCCAAACCCAGACTAGAGACTTCAAACTATGTATAGTATATAAATCGGGATTTGGACATCTAATGTATTTTAGGGTGTACATAATAATAATGTTTTGGCTCATGTAATAACACCCTCCCAAACCTTAGCTTTCTTCATCATCTTTTGGTTTCTTCCAATTTTTCCTTGTCCAGTCTGAATGGCTTTTTGTTTGTATGGATATGGGTGGAATAAATGGCACAGGCAGAGAGGCAGAGACTTGGCAGCTTGTCTGCAAGTGTGGTAAAGTTATAAAAATTCAAAGCACCTGTCTTCAATCTTGTTGATGCATACTCTACTCCTTATTTGCATGAATATGCCTACTCTTCTTACAGGAAAAAGGAAGTAAGTTATACAAAATACAGATATTTATAGTACATCTGATTTGACTTCTTATTTGTCTTCATGTTTATTTATTGAGAATAAAGGTTCCTTCTCTTCTGATGAATAAATCAAGTTGGGAAAAGTGGGTTGTTGAAAGGGGAATTACTTCAAGGGTACACGTGGTCTTTCTCCAATTCATACAGACATTATCTGCTTAACATATATTAATATACATACGTATATATATTACAAATTGCGATTGCGACCCACATGAAATAATTTATTGACTAGCTTTGCGTGTCAAAGTGTTTATTGATATTAGTTATTATATGTCGGTGCCTTTGTGGAATTTATTCTATTCATTCATTAAGTATAGTAGAGTGGAGTCCACCGCGATCTCGTGAGAATTAATTTAATGCGACTCTTCGGGCTTTGCATGAAACCCTAAGCGTTGCATTCAATACTTGGGGCTGGAACCAAATCATTTAAAAAGTCCCTACATTTTTTTAAAATAATAAGGACAGAAAGTCATATTTGCGCTAAACAATTAAACAATATAAACCACGAAATACGACACACAGAAAAGACTAAAAGATATTCTTCCCTGATTTCAAGTATTTTTATAGGTAAACAAATGTATACATTATTTACGCATTTTCTCGAAAATTTGCTATATCTGTTAACTGATTTAACCCAAGAGTTTTAGGCGTAAGAATCACAAAGAAAGCAATTATGGGACAAAAATACGCTCGTAATAAATTAAATGATCGTATAGGATTTATGGTTAGGGTTTAGGGTTTCAATATTTAGGATTAGAGTTTAGGATTTTAAGTTTAAATTTAGGGTTTAGAATTTTAAATTTAGGATTAGAGTTTTAAATTTAGGGTTAAGTTAATATTGAGGAGTTTGAGAGTATTTTTGTCAAAATATTGATTTCTTGTAATTCTTGCGCCTAAAACTCTTGCGCTATATCACTCATCACTATATCAAGGTATCTATTACATCCTTAATTTGAGCATGGACATTGACACAATACACAACATGCCAAGGGCCTTATCGGTGTTGGCATGGCGCAACAACAGGGCCATAAACACAAAGTTGTGCATGAGAAAGTTATCGGGCGAGTGTCATGTGCTTTTGGATGGGCGTGTGGGCGCAATGCCATGCCCTCAATAGGCGGGGCATACACTGCATGCCGACTTGGCATTGTTTGGGGCAATTAAGAAAGTTCTTGACAGATGATCAATCAATGGAAAGCTAGTGTGAGTTTGAGGGTTTGGCGAATGGTAGGGCCGGTGCGATGTGGTTGTTGTCGCACTAATATGGTATCATCTTGGGTAACAACTTTTTTACAAGTGCGAAGGTTGTTGTGTTGCTAAACTTGGGCGGGATTATGTTCTGGGATTCTGCCTATCCAATGTTTGTTCGTTGTGTCAGCAGTTGTGAGAACTTTAAATCGTATGAATGCAAATGAATGCGTACAAGAGCGGAATTAGACCTAAAAATAAGGGTGGGTTAAAATATTATAAAAAAAAAATTCGGCTATTTTTTTCTGCTAAAAAATAAATAAATAAAATTATTTAAATATTTTAAAAAAAATGAAATATTTAATATAAAGCTCCTAGCTAAAACTGACAAATCTCAGTTTGGTGAAGATAAATTAATATTAGATGAGTCACGTCTGTACAGTATAGAGCCAATAGAAGAGACATTTTCGATGCTTTCCATCAGCTAGTGGGCTGATTTTGTTACCTAGGCTGCTGGCTGGGGCCACTCCAATTAATTTTCAGCAGTCCAGCCCAATGGGCGGAATTGTTCATGGGTCAAAATTGATCCCGGGCTAAAACCCGACCCTGCCCATAAATAGTTCCGCCCATGCAACCGTTAACCAAATCAGTCTTGTGGAGGGCATTCTTGTCCATATACGGATAAAAATAAAGATATTCGCTGCAAAAATCTCTATTCTATCCATTTGAATGGCAGTTTGTCTCTCAAGGGAAACTCTCTACCCATTCGTAGAACAATGAACTAGACTGAATGCACGGAGAAGATATTCCTTTTCTTGATTTTTTTTCGTTCAAATTTGTAAAGAAGCTCAGTTAAGGTACTATGATGGAGGTGGGGAGGAGCCTGGTTTCGTCGCCAACACAATTCCTTCCAAGAGCTCATCTCAGAAACTGCACTTCCTCCTCTTCTTCTACAGGTGTTTTAGCTGAACTTGTACTTATACTGGTTTTGAAATGGGACTGAATTAAATTCGATGAAGACTCATTTAGTATTGTAAATTGATATATGCTGCGTTTCTAGGGTGTTAGTTTGTGTAAATTTACAAAATCCTTGTCGTCATTTGGTGACCTTTTGTGGGAACTTTGCTATTTATGATGATTTAGACGTTCTCGTGGGAAATGTGAGAGGATACCAACTCTTCAATGCAGTTTTTTCTGAAGTGTATAAAACTTTTTCAGTTCTTGCTCTGGTTGCCTCGCATTAGGTGGGAAGATTTTACTACACGAAAGATAATATTCCGAGGTTGTGGTTGCGTTGAGATCATTATTTTTTTTTTTTTTTTTTAATTTTGCATAGGCATTCAGTTAAATCATTTCCTGCGTTTAATTATGTGTCCTCACGGGCGGGCGAGTTTTGGATTTTCTTGTTGACTTAAAATTGATGGTATTTCTTAATGATTAGCTTATTTAAGTCTTATGATGATATTTCTTGTTTCTCATATTAATTATCCAGTAACCAAGTGTTCTGGAATTCTGTTGAAAGTTATGCGTCGATATGGTGATTTACATGATACGTATCTAAGGAACCTGTTACTGATCTCCACTACCTTATTAGACGCATCTATTTCATTGTTGGGTTTGTGCTTTGAACAGAACTTACTTCTTTCTTCATAGGATGCCATTGTTATGCTTGCGTATTTTGCAGTTCTGCAGGTCCACAAGCAAGTCACTCCTCGTATTTCTTCTCTGTTTGCTACTTCTTTAGCTCGGATTCCTCCCACTTCAGTTCTTATTCAGGACGGTAGGCAATTGACGTCCTTGAAGGAAGATAGTGCATTTCAGGTCCAAATCTTTCTGCTATTTATCCTACAGGTACAGGATATACTCATCTGTCGCCCTAATTCAGATTTTTGAATCCTTCCCATCATGTAGTGCTAGTCATTTTTTTTACGTTCTACTCAACCTAGATATCGAAACTCCGGCTTGCATAGTCCAAGCGGACTTACTGGTATAAAACCAATGTGACTTTCATTGATATGTCTTCTATTTCTTCCAACAAAGCAGATATTGGATGTGAAGCAGGCGATCATTGAGCCCACATCTTCATCAAGCAATAGGAAAAACTATGTCGATCCTAATCAGGATGAAAATAATTTTCAGTTCCAGCTGCTAAGCTCTCCAGAGTTGTTGTATTTGTAAGAGTAAATCAAACTATTTGTACTACGTACTGAGTTACTTTTGTCGATATATGTTGTAATTTTATTTTAGTCTGTTGAATTCTTTGTTGAAATCCTTTCACTTTGGTCAATCTGATTTGTTATTTCGGTAATTTCAGATGGCCATCCTTACACAGAAAGGCACAATCAGTTGCTGTAGGAACAGACTCCTCTTCGAGTACAAGTGAAAAATCTGTGGTTGTAGAAGCAGACCGTGTTCTTGCATTGGCAAGAGTAGCTTTATCAGCAAGCATAGAAGCAGCCTCAGCTCTTAAAGATGCAGAACTTTTTGAGACTCATCAAGATGAGTTTGCTTGCTCGAGGTCCGCTCTGTTTCATGTCCTTCTTACCTTTACAAAGTTTTATCTGCCTTTAAACGTGCTGTCTTAATAGGGATTTGTCCTGCGTCTCTGTGAAAAGAACTGTGAGATCCACACGTCTTATAGGAAGGATAACAAAGAGGAGGAGAACCTCCAAACCGAATGTTGATATTGAAGAGACCAAGTATCATGTGAACCCAAAGTTACACAGAAAAAATGGTGAAGGTTTTGATGCTAATAATCCCTTTCGACTTTTCTTTCGGGGGCCAGAAACAACAAAACTTTTAACTGCAAAGGAGGAGTCTGGATTGATCATGAACATACAGGTTCTTTGCACTCATTACTTCTCCTGTAGCACCGAACAGCATCATAACTTATGAACCTGCTGGCACTGCTGTAATGGGTGAACGACACAAATTGATTCAGTCTGATTATAATTTCTTAGGCCTTAATGAAAATACAAGAAGTGAAAAACCACCTCCAGACTCAGTTTTCGCGTCAACCTACTGTAGTGGAGTTGGCTTCGGCAGTTGGGATCAGTTGCCTAGCTTTGCAGTCACTGATCCAAACTGGGGAAAGTAGCCGAGAGAAGTTAATTTATGCCAACTTCCGTATGGTGGTTCACATTGCTAAGCATTACCAAGGACGCGGACTAAACATTCAAGATCTCTTGCAGGTATATTAGGGGCAGCTTATTTAAGACATCACCCTGGTGGCTTCTCTTTTTTCACCTTATAATTTGATGTTCTCTTTGAAATAATCATGTAAAACTGCTCCAGAAGTTCTTATGGAGTATGATGTTATTTGGCATGTTGTAGGAAGGGAGCATGGGTCTTATGAAGAGTGTAGAAAAATTCAAACCTCAAGTGGGTTGCAGGTTTGCTACTTATGCATACTGGTGGATAAGGCAATCTATTAGGAAAGCACTGTTTCAGCATTCTCGGACAATCCGCTTGCCTGTAATGCCCGTTTGCCCTGACTTGCAATAAAGCATTTGATTGAATCCCTTCTCGTGATCCAAAATATCTTTTTGTGACAGCATATCTTCTTCTCTCTCTCTCTCTCTCTCCTAAAAGCACTCAACTGGTTTGAATTTCCAGGAGAATGTCTATAGCCTACTCTCCAAGGTGTATGAAGCTAAAAGAGCATGTATTCGACAAGGCAACAGCCACCCCATGAAAGAGGAGATAGCAGCAAGTGCAGGAATATCCTTAGATAAACTAGAGATATTGCTGAATGCAGATAGAATGCCTCTTTCATTACAACAGTCGGTTTGGATGGACCAAGATACTATTCTCCAGGTCGTCTTATTATTCACTTCTTGGCACCTCGATGGAGCTTTAGACTTGCGTTATTTATTCCAAACTTCCAACTTTTGTGAATCCAACTTGTGGAAAGTGTTTGTTCTGTGGTACAGGAGATCACAGCAGACACCACAATTGAACCACCAGATGTGGGTGCTGCCAAGCAGCTGATGAGACAACATGCTAGGAATCTGTTGAGCGTTCTCAATCCCAGGGAGAGGAAGATAATCAGATTGAGATTTGGCATTGACGGCGGCAAAGAGCAATCGCTCTCTGAAATTGGTGCCGGCTCTGGACTATCCAAGGAGAGAATTCGACAACTCGAAAATCGGCTTGCTGCATATTCAGATTTGCTCCTAAGAAGTCTGGGATCAAATTGCGCAGCAACATGCAAATAGAATTTCAGAAGTAAATTCGTTGAACTGTACATACAAACTATGCCATCCCCCTCATAATTGAATTTTGTGCAGGTTGTGAACTATTTCAGAAGTTCAAGTATTCTCTTTCAGAGTTTGCGTTCACATTCATGATTCAATCATTATTTAAATAAACGGCCACACGTAGTACGTTCTTGAAACCAAAACATCATAAACTTTTCCTCTAAATTGTGACCAAGGCACTGGTGTTAATGGAGGCTGCTTACAAGGGAAGAGTATACACTATCACAAGGGGTGAGACCAGCCTCTGTCATCTCTTCATACAAGTTGAAAGCTTCCCCATCTCTTCCATCTTTCGATAAGCCTGATATCAACGCCGTATAAGTTATTTCATTTCGAGTTATATCCTTTGCTGGCATTTCTTTGAAGAGCTTCAGAGCCTCATCTGTCTGTCCAAAGATGCACTCTCCGTGGATTAGTGATGTATACGTATAAACATCTGGAAGCAAACCCTTGTCTTCCATTTTCCTTCTTAGCATACGGGCTTCTTTGATCTTTCCCTTTTTGCAATATCCATCTATCAAAGCATTGAATGCTGGAGCGACAGGTTTCCCCATCGCTTTCTCCATCTCACCCATCATTTTCTCTGCTTCAACAAAGTTACCTTCCTTGCTGTACATATCGATCAATGTTGTGTAAGTATGCGAATTATGGGCAACACCCTTATCCGGCAATGACAATAGCAAGCATCTTGCTTCATCGGGTTGGTTTACTTTGCACAAGCCGTTAGCAATTGCATGGTATGCATAAGCATCACCTTTGATTCCTTTACTCTCCATAATGCTTCGCAGTCTCTGAGCTTCATCGATCCTCCCTTGCTTACAGTAACCATGGATCAATGAGTTGAAGATCACTAGATTTAAATCTATACCTTTGGTTTGCATCTCTTCAAGCAGGACTTCGGCCCCTTCCATGTTCCCCATTTTGCAGATGCCATATATCAATGAACCGTAAGTGTATACACTAGGCTTTAAGCCTTTCTCTACCAACTCATCAAACAGGGCAAATGCCCTTTTCACATCATTATGCTTGCTGTATAAACTAATCATTGACGTATAATTGTGAATATCAGCATCTAGACCCTTGTCACGCATTTCCTCAAACAACTTCTTTGCATCTTCGATCTTGCCTATTTTCTGATACCACTCGATCAAGAGATTGTATGTTGCCACATTGAAGTTCAACCCTGATGTTACTATGGCAGACAAGATTTGTTCCACTCCCTTACTGTCAGATTGTTTCACATAAGCATCCAATAATGAGTTAAAAGTATAGGTATTCGGTTTAGTCCCTTTACTAACCAAATCATCCATCAACTTTCTTGCTTCCAGAACTTGATATCTTTTACAAAGCACATCAATCACCAATGTCATTGAATAAACCGTGATAATCACATTACATTCCACCATCCTCAGAAAGAAACCGTACAATGACTCAAACTGGTGGCATCTCTTGAATGCAATCAAGTATACCATGCAAGAACGCTCGTCAATTGCAAACCCATTCTTCACCATATACTCAAAAACCTCCAAACCCTCATCAAACTTTCTATTATCACCGAAAACCCTAAATAACATGTCGAAAAATTTGGTCTTCATCCGGGGATCCACATTATTTTCACCCACTAAAAAATCAATTTCCGAAAGTGTGCATCCGAGGTCATCGTTAGACACGGCAGCATTCACAATATTCCTGGCCTCGGCAAATCTTCTGACTCGATATAGACGCAGAATAAGTATTATGTGGGCTTGAAGATTGGGCCTTTGAGGAAAAATGGAGCATTTCTTCTGCAGAAACTTGAAGAAGCTCAAGCAAGAGGAGGTGGGAATCTTTGGGTTCGATAGAAGAAGTTTGATTATGTCGCTATTAATGCTTGAAAGGAGAGATTGTGGAATGGAAATAGACTTTCGGGTTGAATCAGTTAGGGCTCTGGCAATCGATTTTACAATATGCTCATTGGATTGTGAAGCCCAATTCGAGCTGAAAAGTTGCTTCGCAACCTTGTAGAATCTTTGGTTGGACATGTGAATACTGCAAAAAACGATTCGACCAACTGGAACTTCTCTCCCTCACATCTGAATCTGATGAATGAGAACTGAACCCAATTGTCACTAACCGGGGTTTGAGTGCCTGAACGTGATATGGAGATGAGGGTAGAGTGAGCCAAAGTGGGGAAAAGGAGATGGAGTTGAGTTGGATTGGAGAAGACGAATTTTCTATTCTACAGGACTCTCTTGTTCATGAGGTTTTGACCGATTATAAATCAATCTCAACCGTTGGATTTCCACCTTCATCGTGCGGCTGAGAATTTATTTCCCCTTTTTCTCTGAACGACACCGACGACGGTGGTGAGTGTGAGTCTTCGATTCTTCGTTTCAATTGTTTCAATCGAGGGTTTTGGTTGATTTATCTTCCTTTCTTTGGTCGATCCCCTTTATCCCGGCGAACTCTTTGCTTCTTGCGTTCGTCATAACCAAATGGATGATGGTGTTTTTTAGATACGATACAAGTACGACTGACTGATATGGCATTTCTCTATCCCGGAGACATTTCTCGTCTCTCATTTGGTTAGTTGGAGATGAATGGAGAGGGCAAAAAGGAAAGACCTTTTCCGTCTCTGATACGAACTTCAGAGAAGTGCATATCTTGAGAAGATGATCTTCAAGTATTCTTCACATTAGTAGCTCTTGTCTTGATTTCTACAAATCCTTGATTCATGTCTGCATAAACTTCTTGAAGGACTTCGGCCGACTAGGATGGGTATCCGTGGTGGATTGGGTTTTTTCGCCCATCGTCGGCGACGGACCCAGAAAATAAAGTGAAGGGGCCCAATTGTTTTGAGTTTAAGTAGGGTGAATTGGGTCGGATCAATTTATCATTTATGAAATTCCAAAAAAAAATTGGGTTTAAGACTAGATATGAAAAAATCTTAAAAATTGGGTTTAAGCCTAAAAAATTATTATTCAATAGAAATTTTTTATATCTATTTTTGTTTTAAATTTGCGCAGAATGGGGGCAGATTTGACATATGAATATTTAGGGAAAAATAATTTTTAATTTAGTTTTTTGATAGGTCAAAATTTTCAATTTATAAAATAAAATCTCTTAAACTAAAATTTCAAAAATAATTATATTAAAAAAAATATAAAAGAAACATATAAAAACTATTAGGAAAAAATATAAGAAGAATATCTATTAGAATTAGTAAATGACAATAGATTTTTCATGGTGTAGCGGTCTTCACTTTAATACAAATTATTATACATACAAAAGAATTTATTTTTGTAGTTTGGTTCCACTATAATATTCAAACTATTTTATTTTTGCTTTAATGTACAAGTTTAATGTAGATTAGTTGATAAAAGTGCAAAGATTTTAATTTATAAATCACGAGTTTGATCCCTATTGGCGTGTTTCATGTTTTTTTTTCATACATGTAATGGTTATCCAAATGATAGATCATCCATAAATTGGGAACATCCATTTTTATTTATTTATTTTATTATTTTAGATTTTTGTATTATTTTATTTTTTAATAAAAAAACAAATACAATATGCAAATTCATCTTACTTACTTTGGGGTTTTTATTATTTAAGATTTTTTGCATTATTTTATTTTTAAATAAAAAACGAGTACAAATTCAATTTACTTTGGGCCCATTTAACCTTACAAACATTTTAAATTTCAGGCCCATGTTTAGTAGCATGATATTCAAATTGTTTCTAAAAAAACAAAAAACTAGAGATTGGGAGGAGGGGGAGGATCGAACCTTTGGCTCTCATTTAAAATTGGAACTTATTCATATTCCAGAATATCTTGAATATTACAGGTGAGACTAAACTGTAATTTTTTTTCCTTGTATAATACTTTTTTTTTGAAATCTTGGGGGGTGGGGGTGGGGGACCATGCCCCCCTAGTCCCCCATTGGCTTCGCCATTGCCCATCGCCACTGTCATCAATAACTATCGAATCCATATAATTATTGTTAGTGGTGCACTGATAATATAAAAAATTATTTTTTTTCAATAAATAAAAAAATATGAATTCTTAAATTATTGAAAAAAAATTCTTTTTTGTTATGCCAAAATAAACTAGAAAGAAACAAAAATTTATGCATAAATGTAAAGAAAAAAAATACAAAGATAAAATCAATGAAAAATAAGGATTACATCTGTGGAGCTCAATCTTCCTGTACAACTTGAAACTACTATCATCACCGGCATAACTGTCACATACTCTAGAATGGGGTCGAAACAACATTGATCCAAACTTGTAGCTTCTTAGGTTGCCTCAGGTTCATTTTTTTTTCGTACATGAGTCATAACTTGAGCTTTGCTCAACTCAGCTTGCATCTGATGACATACAAGAGTCATTACTGTCAACATATCAATTACTAGGATTGATACACAGCTCAACCTGCTCGCTTGATTAGTTGTGGAATTGTTCTTTGATCCCCATTTCTAAGTAATGAAAGTCAGTCAGGATGAAAGATAGTACCCAATCTATCATGTTATCATAATAATATTAGTCCTGTTGTTTGGTTCAATATCCTGACTATCACTTTATCAATCCCAAATTGTTGTTGTGGATTGATCCATAGCTCATTTGGATCCAAACTTTTTCCAGCTTGATGTACAAGTGAATTTGTGGGCACTGAAAAGTCTGATTATTCTCTGCATAGGCTCCTGTCTCAGTCAGGAATGATCCGGTCAGAATTTTTTCTAATTCCACCATTAGATAAGAGCTAAGTGATCTATAGTATCATTGACTTGTTCTTCCATGTGGTCACGGTTGTGGATTTTTCTGTGTAGTTTTGTGTGGCTTGCTGGTTTGGTATCTTAGTGAATTTAAAGCCTCTGATGATGTTGTCTTTCCCTTCATGTATCTGCCAAAGGAACATCATTAGTGATTATTCTCATTGAGTACTATAGTGATACCTGCTCAACATTGCATTAGTCCATCTGTTATTGCTGCTCCGGTTCTTGGCATACTGAAATTCCTCTTAGTGATACCTGTTAAGAGACAACATTAGCAAACCTTCTGGCCAAGTAATCAATATGTACCTGACTGATATGTATATCCTATAGTTGTTTTTTCTGTTATTGATATTGAACCACATGCATTGCATTATTTGTAACAGTCAGTCAGTCATTGAGTAGGTGAAGGAACTTTCTGTTTTCTTTGCTTCGATCCATAGCCACGTATTCCTCTGAATAGATTGTGTTGTGACCTAAGGTTGAATCTCATGGCCTTGGAAGTGACTACTGTTTCTCAGTTTTCACACTATCCAGACCATAGATAGCCATTCTTGATTTCATGCATCCATGGCCTTGGAAGATAGCCATTCTTGATTTCATGCATCCAGATTAATCTGTGGTGGTTTTACTTGAATAAAAGTCTGAAGAGATGGTACCTGTATATTAGTAAGATTATCAAGCTAAAAACAAGATAGCAATTCTTTATTTTCATTCCAAATTTGCAGAGTTATAGGGCAGTTCTTGAATAGATGTACCGAGGGCTCCTGTTCAGCATGACATAGTGTACATCCTATTTTCTGCCCTGCTGGTATGATGCGCCTCATTAATAAAAATTCATTAGTAGGGAGTGCATCTTGAAGCAATGTCTAGGCTAGAATTGAGGCCTTCATGGGTTAGTATCTGTTCCATACTAGTGAGTCTGAATCTGCAGAGATTTTTTTGTATGCATTTTTCACATTATATCTACCATCTCTGCTATTTTCAAATACATAGTAGTCATCTCAACTTTCCTGTAATGATGTAACCTGCAAAACAAATTGCAAGGAATTTAAAATCATCAATTTTAAAATATCTTAAACTTCTCCTCCAAGTCCATGCCCATGTCCATCTTCCATCCTGCCAGAATCCCATGTCAGATACTGTGCACTCCTTATTCTGTGCAGCTCTGTAAAGTTTAGGAAATGAGGTAACAAGTGTTGTGTTATTCATCCATCTGTCTAACCAAAACCTGACTCCATTTCCACAATCTAATCTTATTTTCATGCAGTCACAAAATTAAGGCTGGGAAAGTGTGTCCTACAAATTGTTCTACCAACTGTATGCATACGGTCTTCCTCGTTGTCTGCCTCTCCAGGTTCTCTCATATACACTTGGTTTCCTCAATTCTCTCAGTTCACCTACAACCATAGTGTCCTTACAGTCATACTTGGACCTGAGTATTTCCATTGCCATCCTTTTCTCATTACTAGTATCATGTTCCCATTTTCCCAGCATGACCTTATTAAATATCATGAGACTGCGCACTCCTAAGCCTCCTCCCTCAACTAATGTATTGATCTTGTCCTAGGAGACCCTACAGAGTTTTTTCTTGTCCATAGTTGCACTCCAGTAGAAGGATCTCTGGATAGATATAAGCTTCTTGAGTACTTGTGCTTGAGCTTTGAAGAAATCAAATAAATGTGATGATAGGGCAGCCAACACTGAATTCAGAAGTATCAATTTCCCACAAGTTGACAGAAAACTTGTGATCCCAAGATGATAGGGCTTTGCTGAACTTCTCCACAATTGGTTTCCATGTTTTTTGCCTACCAGGAGTTGCTCCACTGGTAATCCCAGGTACTTAAATGGAATAACTCCTGTTTTACATCCCATATAAGCTGACATTTCTTCCAGGACAGAGGTTGTCATGTGAGTTCCATATAGACAGATCTTGCTATAATTTATGCGCAGACCTGAGACTAGTTCAAAGTTTTGCAAGGTTGACTTAAATGATCTAACTGAACTTCATGATGCTTGACCAAACAGGATTGTGTCATTAGCAAACTGGAGATGAGAGACAGGGATTCTATTTTTTCCTATCACCACTACTCTAAACATTTGAAAACAAATGGCCTTTTGGATCATGTAAGACAACCTCTCTGCAGCAAGAAGAAATAAAAAGGGGGATAGAGGGTCCCCTTGTCCGACTCCTTTGGAAGGATAGAATTCTCTGGTCGGATTTCCATTGATGAGAATAGAGGTTGAAGCAGATTCAAGTAGTTCTTTAATCCAACAGATTGGAAATCCCATTCTGATCATGACATCTTGAAGATATATCCAGTTTAAAGTGTCAAAAGCTTTTTCAAAGTCCACCTTGAAGATAATGACCTGCTTTTTTAGTTTCTTAAGTTAATCAATTGTCTCATTGGCTATAACCATGCAATCCAACAATTTCCTTCTAAGACAAGCCATCTGATTAGGATAAATGACTTAATGCATAACACTACGAATTCTATTTGCCAGCACCTTAGCAATGATTTTTGGCATAGCCCCAATGAATGTAATAGGCCTATAGTCATCAACATAGGGGGTTCTGTTTTTGCTATCAAGGTGATATGAGCTGCATTACTACCCTTTGCTACTTGCAGTTTCTGTAGAATTCCCAGAGTATCGGGCAAATGTCATCCTTCATCAGATATTGAAAGTGTTTTATAAATTTGAAATTTAGACAATCAGGACACGGGCTCTTCCTACTTCCACAACTACTGATTGCATCCAGATCTCAATCTCACATAAAGGCATCATCAAGTTCTATTTAGATGCTACTGATAGTTCCTTAAGTGCCATACTGCCAATGGTAGGTCTGACCACTGATTGTCCTATGTATCTTTCTTCAAAATGGTCAATGTAGCAGTTTTTACCTGATTAGCATCATCAATCCAGTTATTATCTTTTCACACACCATTTATGACATTGTTTCTTTTGTATTTGCAGATCCATTTGTGAAAAAAATGCATTGTTTGCATCCCCTTGGCTAAACCACTTAATTCTGGATTTCTTATATAGCATGCTTCCAGTTTTTTTGAGACTGCTGATAACTTATGACTTAGACTCTAGATGACTTGTGAATCAATACCACTGGCCAAGTGATCAATATTCTGCATTCTCATAGCCTTAATCTTCATCTTTATTCTGAAACTAGCATACCCTGGTGGACCAGGCAATTTCCCTGTGTTTTGTATCAGGGAAGTCTAGGATTTATCTCCTAACCAGCAGTACAACACTCTCATGGGCTTTGGCCCCCAGTTCTGAATGTTGGAAGAGAGGTTAACCGGGCAGTGATCTGAGTCATCCCTACCCAATCCTATTTGGGTCCATGTTATGTCATTCTCTAGCCATCTTTCATTGACCAAAAATCTGTCCAAGTGGCTCATCACCTTCATAGATTTTAGATACTGGGTGAAACTCCTTCTTTCTATCCTAAGGTCCTGTAGATCCATATCAGAAAAAAATTCCTTGAATGCTTGCATCTCCTTCTCAGTATCACTTCTGTTTTGAGCTGTTCCTTTCCTCTCTTTACTGTCCAGCACCGCATTGAAGTCTCCCATTAAACACCACTTATATAGTTTTCTATAAAGGTCCAGTATCTCTTTCCACTTATTCTTTTTGGATAGCAGACCATGAGCATCATATACATTTAACATGTGAGTGAGTGATTGTTCCTAAAATTCAAAATGAAATTGGATTTGTTGAGACTCAAATCGGGGTCTACTGCTTAAAAAGTTGTTTCCTAACCCCTTGGCTACAACATTGTATATTTATTCTCTTTTTATAATTTATTTTAAAAACTGAAGTGAATCAATAAATTATTGAAAAAATTAATTTTTTAATAACAAGGTAATAGAAAAAAAAAGACAATAAATTTCAAACGTTTTAGTCCAAACGTTAAGAAACTGCTTTCCAAGCAGTAATCCCATGTTTGATTCCTAGCAAACCCAATTTCATTTTGAATTTTAGGTGATAGTGGTGGCACCGCCACCACGACAGTGTAGCGGTTCCGGACTCAATGGGTAGTGGTGGTGGTGGCCGCCACCCTACCTGCTAAGTTGGCGGTGGCGGTAGTGAGCAGTACCCGCCCGCTGCCGCTGCCGCTGTTAGAAAATACTGGTAGTAGCCTTGACAAAAGGACTGAAGGTGTCAAAATAATCAAACCAGGTACTTGAGTGAAGCCATGAGCAATAAGACGAGCCTTGAGTCTTCCCCTAGAGTCATTGGGAAGATACTTTGTGTGAAAAATCCATTTGGTACCAACCACATTTGCATGAGAAGGACGAGGAACCTGACCCTAAGTCTGATTGTGATGAAGGAAACCAATTTCTTCATCCATAGCAGATACCAAGCAAAATGCTTGGCAGTAGATCGGAAGCCACGGGACATGGTAGAAGCTAACCATACTGTACAATGATCAACAATGAGACGAGGGTACAACTGTACAATGATCAACAATGAGACGAGGGTGAAACATTCCAGCTTTATCACGAGTAATCATGGGTTGAGAACCAACCATACTGGGAGTAAAAGATGTAGTGGAAGGAACCAGATATGTATCCTCATGAGGAGGAGAAGGAATTAGGGTAAACAAGCCAAAGGAAGGAGTGGGAGGTAGGGCTTCTTATTCGGTAATACCAAACCGAACCGAAAATTTTCGGTATTCAAAAAATCGAACCAAACCAAAATACCGAAATACCAAAAGAATTCAGTATTTTGGTATTTGGTTCGGTATACCGAATTAATGTTTTTTTAATTTTTTTTAAATTTGGCCTATTTTATCGAATATCGATCGGTATTACCGAATATCGAAAATTGATTAAGCACTAAATGGTAACACAGATACCGTACCGATTAAGAATCGATATAATATTTTCATACCGATACCGAACCGAAATACCGAAATACCGATTTTTTTCGGTATTTCAGTTCAGTAATTGAATACCGATCGGTATTTTTGACCAGCCCTAGTGGGAGGTGGAGGTGATGAAGCAAGGTTAGGAGACAAAGGGTACATGTAGAGGATGTAGGATGATGAGAAGGGATGGAGGAAATGATATTGGAGGATGAGGTAATATGAGGATTCTCAAAGATTGTAGATATGTCCAGTTAGAGAGAGAGATGGGATATGATAGGAATTGTAAAAAGGGAAGCAATCTTATCAAAATGAGCATGACGGGTGATACATAGACAAGAGGATGAGAGATCAAGATATCGAAATTCTTTATGAGAAGAACTGCAACCAAGGAAAATATAGGGAAGACTACGAGAAGAAAATTTATTTAGAACATAATCACATAAACAAGGAAAAATACGACAAACCTAATGGATGAAAATGATCGTAATTATGAGGAGAGCCATATAATAACTCAAAGGGAGAGATACCTGTCACAAGATGATATTGCAACAGGTTGATGATGTACGTCGCAGTATTGAACACATCAACCAAGTAGGTGAGAGAGGCATGAGAATGAAAGAGGAGAGTGAGGCCCATTTTGGTAGTATGGTGATGCTTCCACTCAGCTTGACCATTTTTAGCTGGAGTGTAAGGACATGACTTTTGATAATGGAGGTTGTGGGTGCAAAGATGTGTTTGAAAGTGATGGTTAGTAAATCTAGTGCCACCATCACTTTGGAATTATTTGAGGGGAGTTTGAAATTGTTTTAAAAAAAGTATTAAATGTATCAAAGAAATTAGATTTGTGTTTTAAGGGGTAAAATCAGGTAAATCTAGAGTAGTCATCAATGAAAATAACATAATAGCGATAACCACGTGGAGATAAAGTTGGGGAAGGTACCCAAATGTCACAATGTACTAAAGCAAGTGGCCGAGAGTCCGCCCATTTAGGCCCCAGGTCCTCCTGTTTTTTAATTTTAACTTTAAATTTATTATTATTATTATTTTACAAAACAACGGGGGCTGGGCTAGCCCGCATGGTTCAAAAATTAAGCCCAGCACGGTACCACCAAAACAATGGCGGGCTCAACCCGACCATTTTCATAGGCCTGGCCTGCCGTTACCCGTTCAAAAATGGGTGGGCTCGACCCATTTGGCCTAGCCCGTTTGTCTACCACTAATGAAAAGGTCCTCCTTTGGAGTTTATGGAGTTCATCTCGGATGTCAAGCTCATGTGAGCGACCAAAGCCGCGGGATTCTTCCTTTTACTAGCAATGACCCCGTGTGCTTCATCCGTGAGAGAGGAAATGAAGAGTGAATAAATGCGTTGGTCTATGTCCTGCCAGACGAGGTAATCATTATTTCCCTTGGTCAGTAGGATCATGGGCTAAAGGTTTAGGAATAGAGCTGTCGACATAGCCAAGTAGGCTGTGATTTTGTAGTAGACGGTGTACCTGGTTATGCCAGAACAGAAAGTTTGAGTCGGTAAGCTTGATTGTGACTAAGTGGGAAAACTCAGCATAAGTGATAGAGACGGCAGATGGAGGTGGTGGGAGATTAAGAGTTTCTTGGCTTGTGATAAGGCCATGATTTTGGCTGAAAGATCGGAGAGGTTAGGAAGAGTAGATAAGTAACATAAGGTGAGATTTCAGCAAAGAAGGCAAATGAGACATAAATAGAGAATTTGGGAACAAGAAAGGTGATTGTGAGCAGGGAGGTGATGTTTGGATGGCTGTTTGGAGAGCAGGGAAGGTGATGGATCGAGGTTGTTGGTGGTGAAGCCTCAGGGTAGTCTCTAATACCATGAGAGCTTGCTAAAGAAAAACTATGGAGGTTCTTGAATTTTGAAGAAGTTGAAAGATGTATACGAACACATTGTTGTTTATTTCAGATGTTGTTTGAATAATTTACATAGACTATTTATTGCATTTTATAGAGCAAAGATACATAAGTATAAAGACTAGACTAGAAATATTCTCTCCAAGTCTAACAATT
This sequence comes from Pinguicula moranensis, assembly GCA_028565015.1. Classification (NCBI taxonomy): domain Eukaryota; kingdom Viridiplantae; phylum Streptophyta; class Magnoliopsida; order Lamiales; family Lentibulariaceae; genus Pinguicula; species Pinguicula moranensis. Next base: position 18,044 of record JAOWBN010019191.1, read on the forward strand.
ATGCTTTGTAGGTGTCTTGAGCCGCCATAACTGCTGCATGGGCCGCCTGATCATTATGCGGAGCAGCATGATTGTTCATGGTGAAATGTTCATGGTCTGAAACCCTAAACACCAACCCACAAGTAGAAGAAAGAAGATTTGCTTGATTTTTTCATTATCACATAAAACTAAAGCTACTGATTGCAAAAGATACATATCTGTTAGATGAAAAGGAAAACGTGCAAAACAATTAAGTCAATGTTGGCCACTCCAAATCCCTGAAGATCAGCTCTAAGTCAATGTTGGCAACTCCAAAGCCCTGAAAATCAGAGAGCTTGCTTCTGCACGTTTTTCCTACTAAAAGTTGAGTGAAGAAACTTGTATAAATGAGTTACAGTTGTAACAAGAAAATAAGAAGAGAGTTTTGTATCAAAGAGTTCCTACAATCATCAATACAAATCTCAAGTTCGATAGTGAAAATATGGTATCAGAGCGTTGGTCAATTTTCCGATTCGACAGTTATCTCATCAACTACTAGAGATGACGGATCCACTGGACATCGAGAACGAAGGCAACAACAACCTGGCTATCGTAGAGGTTGGAACAACCTCGGCAGCACAGGGAGAGCCAACTCAACAGATTCTTTCAGAACATTTTTCAAAATTGCTCACTCGACTAAATCCATCTGACACCCCTATGCCAATCAACATTAAATTAAATGAAGACAATTACCTACTTTGGAGCCGTCTGATGTGAGTCGCGATCGGCAACTGGGGTCGCCAGAGCCATTTGACCGATGACCCTCGGCCACCCGCTAAGCACGATTCAGCGAACTCACGGTGGGAACAAGCCGATCTCACGGTCTGCTTATGGTTGCTGGATTCAATTGACCTGAACCTCGTCAATCAATATGCAGAGTGTCCAACGGCTCGCAATCTATGGAAAGTTCTCGCCACTGTCTACGGAAGCACCGGTGACAGCCTGCAATTATACGATTTAATTGTTAGATATAACCAACAAAAGCAAGGGACAAGTACTCTTGAGCAACTATTTAGTAATCTCCAGAGAATATGGAGAGAAATTGAGCCCCGCCAACCAAACCCTATTGAATCAGTGAACGATGTCGCCACGTTCCATCTCCTGCGAAGAAACAAAATTATTTCAGTTTCTTTCAGCCATAAATGAGGAGTACGATGCGACCGGACGAGATTTACTCTAAACATTGCCTCTACCCACAGTTGAAACGGCGTATGCCGCCGTCCGAAGAGAAGCGACACGTCTGGGCATTTTTCAGTCGCAGCAAGACGGCGGAGCCGACACATCATTAGGCGTTAGATCCGGACTAGTTGCACGAAGCTATTCCACACAATTTCCGAACCAAACCCGATCGGTAACACCTCGCACCAGCAAAATTTCAGACAAATCTTGCCTTTGGTGCGAGGATTGCCAAAGAATCAGACATAATCGCGATGGCTGCTACAAAAGAATTGGGTATTCGGAGAAATCGGACAAATCGAAAAAATGGTGTGAAGATTGTCACAAATTCGAACATACACGGGATGGATGTTTCAAAAGAATAGGTTATCCCGAAAACTGGAGATGGGGCAAAGGAGGAGGCTCAGCAGCGACCTCTGTCGACCGTGGAGACTCCACCACCTGCGGCGACACTAGCACCGCCGTGGGTAGCTATCTCACGGGTTTGGTGCACGGCAGTTTCACGGGAGGAAGAAAAGTCGACTTCTACGACTCCAGGTAAGAAGGAAGTATATGGGAAATCACTTTTTTGTCCATATTCTTCATCAATTTTAGATCAAGTCCTCAGGGTTTTAGATTTTGCAAAAACATCCTCGCAATCTTCAGAAATTGCACGCGCATCCCTGGATTCATCATTAATTACAAAAAAGTCATGGCATTTTCCGAAAATTACAAATTCGGCCCAGAATTTTCTGGAAAATGCACATTCACCCCTGCACATTTCAGATTTTGCATAAAGACCCCAAAACTCTTATATTCACCCAGATTGTCCCACAGTTCTACAAAAATCAAGAAATTATCCCGTTGAATATGTCGCAAAGGAAAATAATCCGGGGCCAAAGGCACAACCATGGGTCTTCGACTGCGGTGCAATGGATACAATGAAAAATGATCAGAACGATATTCATGTTCCGTCAACACCCCGACGGACAAGTATCCAAAACTGCTAATGGGGGTCATGCCCATGTTAAAGGCGCAAGATACATTAAGATCACATCCAAGCTTACATTACCTGATTGCTTATATGTGCCTGCACTATCTTGCAAACTATTGTCCATTAGTCATGTCTCCAAGGAACTCAATTGCTGTGCACTGATGTATCCTACTTTCTGTCTTCTTCAGGATATCAGAACGGGGGAGATCATTGGGCGTGGTACTGAGCGACAGGGGCTATACTATGTCGATGAAGTTTTGAACTCAGGAACAAGTATGTTGGCACACGGGACAAGTAATAGGCAAGCCTAATTGTGACATCGTCGTCTGGGTCATCTCTCTATCGGTTATATCAAATTTTATTTCCTTAATTTGTTCCAGCTTTCAATAAAATTAGTTGTGAAACATGTGTGCGGGCCAAAAGCCATCGTTACAGTTATCCTCTAAATAATACTCAAGCTGCCAGACCTTTTGAGTTGATACATTCTAATGTGTGGGGACCATCCCCGAATTCTGGATCATTTGGTATCAAATATTTTGTCTTATTTATTGATGATTGCACTAGAATGACATGGATCATGTTCCTAAAACATAAGTCAGAAGTCACAACAAAATTTATGGATTTCTTCACTATGGTTCAAAATCATTTTCAAGTTCCTGTAAAACTCTTGTGCTCAGATAACGAAGGAGAATATATTGGTCATACTCTTCAACAGTTTCTCCGAGCCCGTGGCATAATTCACTAGACCACTTGCCCTCATTATCCCCAGCAGAATGGGGTTGCGGAACAGAAGAATCGGATATTGCTTGAAATTACAAGAGCTCTAATGATTGAATGCAACGTTCCGCGATATTTTTGGCCCGAAGCAGTTGCCACCGTTGGCTACCTTGTGAACCGTCTACCATCCAAAATCCTTGAGATGAAAACTCCCTTGCAAGCACTATCTAACATATTTTCACTCCCTTCAAACCTCACACTTCATCCACGTGTTTTTGGGTATTCCGTATTCGTTCATATTCCTAAAGAGAATCGTAACAAACTTGATCCATGTGCTGTGAAGTGTATCTTTGTTGGGTATGGAGTAAATAAGAAAGGGTTCGATGCTATGATCAGGTGTCGCATCGCCTTTATAAAACTATGGATTGTGACTTTCTTGAGACCGAATACTATTACGCCACCCAATCCATCGATCAGTAGGAGACTTGTAGCAGGGTAACCTATTCGCTTGAATGGTTGATTCCTAGTGTACCTATTGTGAGTAATATCCAGCAGAGTCAAGATCACACTGACGACTTCAGGTCTTCAAACTCGCCATCTACAAATTTGCCCCCAGACTCGCCCAATACCACTGCTCCAATATCATCCTCTACATCTGGTATCCCTGAGGTATGTGTATCTGAATGCATATTAAATCCTAGCGCTATCATATCCTCCACTTTTGCTGATCAGGATAGGACCTTAAGTGAATCTACTGCAACTCAGAAATATTTGCTACCTCATAGAAGCACAAGAGGGATTCCAGAGGTATGAACCTGAACACGAACCTCGTTGCTCAAAATATCCTATGGCTAACTGGGTCAAGGGAAGGAAACAAGACAATGTGGCACAAGCATATAAATCAGCGGTATATTCTGAACAGTTAGCAAAAACAGTACAACTTACAAGAGGCATAGAGTAAAGTGGAGTGGAGACGGGCAATGGAAACTGAGATGGATGCATTAATTAAAAATAGCACGTGGGACAAATGTGATCTACCCACCGGAAAGTGAGCAGTAGGATGTAGATGGATTTTTACAATCAAACACAATTTCGATGGAACAATCGAACGATACAAGGCACGATTGATGGCAAAAGGTTATACCTAGACCTACAGGATCGATTATTCAGAGAGATTTTCCCCGGTTGCAAAACTTGATACCGTTAGAGTACTACTATCAGTAGCTGCAAACTTCGACTGGCCACTTTGCCAATTTGATGTGAAAAATGCCTTTCTACATAGAGATCTACATGAAGAAGTATATATGGATCCTCCTCTAGGATTCTCAAATCAGTTTAAAAAGGGACAAGTATGTCATTTGAAAAAGGCGTTATATGGCCTGAAACAATCACCAAGGGCTTGGTTTGGACGTTTCACAAGTACCAT
>JAOWBN010019192.1:0-10699 GCA_028565015.1 Pinguicula moranensis
TTTAGCTTCACATGGCTAGACGGTCGTGGTATCAGAGCCAGCCGCTTGGATCGTTTTTTAATTTCTAACAGGTGGACGACAGTATGGCCGAACCAATTGCAGACGGCTTTGGAGAGAAATGTTGCCGATCACAGGCCTATACTCCTCCATATGGCAGTGTCGAATTGGGGGCCAAAGCCTTTCCACACATTGAATTGCTGGAACACACATCGTGATTTTCGCAGCTTTGTGAAGGACACTTGGACAGCCATGAACTTCCAAGGTACGTCCAGTTTAATTCTACATTCTTCAATTCGAAAGTTGCGTTATGACTTGCAGGCCTGGAACCGTGAGGTATTTGGTCATGTGGATCGAAATTTGGAAGCTCTTCAAGAGAAGTTAAATAGCCTCGATGCTGTGAGCGAAATTCGTGCCTTCACTGAATTAGAAAAGAGCCTCCGATACAGTACATCTCAATCTTTAAAGATTGCAAAGAACAGACAAGTATCTTTATTCAGCCAGAAGTCCCACGCATCATGGATTACAGAAGGCGACGAGAATACATATTTCTTTCATGCATCTGTAAAGCATAGGCGATACCGGAACACAATCCATGGACTATACTTGGATGGCGCTTGGACATCGGCGGTGCATGAGGTAAAACTTGGTGTAAATGCGTTTTATGCTAATCACTTCCTCGAATAGGACTTCCCGCGCCCCATTATTACTTTGCCATGCACAAGAACACTATCGGAAGAAGACAATCAGATGCTCACAGCGAGTTTCATCGAGGAAGAGATATTTGCTACACTTTGGTCTTGCTCTGGAAACAAAAGTCCAGGCCCGGATGGAATCTCCTTCAACTTTCTTCAAGTAAATTGGGAAACATTGAAGGATGGATATATTGCTTTTCTACAGGAATTCCACCGAACCGGTACTATGTACAAGCCATTGAACTCTACCTCAATAGTTTTGTCTCCCAAAGTGCTATCTCCATCAGAACTCTCTCATTATCGGCCTATCTCCTTGGTTAGCAGTGCCTACAAACTTCTGGCGAAATTATTAGCTAACGGGCTACGAAGAGTTATTGATAAGCTTATTTCTCCGGAGCAGCTGGCCTTTGTGAAAGGGAGGTATATTCAGGATGGGATTCTTCTGGCCAATGAACTATTACATCATGCTATCTCCTCTAAACAAAAGGCGATATTTCTGAAGGTAGACTTTGCTAAGGCGTTCGATTCGATCAATTGGAACTTTCTATGCTTCATGATGAAGAAGTTAGGATTCAGTGACAAATGGATCGGGTGGATCCGCTCTTGTATATCTACAGCATCAGGTAGTGTGTTGATAAATGGTTCTCCTACTGGAATCTTCGACTTTCAAAGAGGTCTACGACAGGGAGATCCTCTTTCCCCATTTTTATTCGTTATTGCTACCGAAGGATTGAACTTGTTGATTAAAAGTGCGAGAACCCGAAGGAAACTTACAAGTATCCGGTGCGGTCCAAAGGAGTATACTCACTCTCTATATGCAGACGACACTCTATTCTTTGGCACAGGTTCTGAAACAAATGTTTGGGCTATAAAGGCCATCCTTCGTCTATATGAATTAGCTTCAGAACTTTGCATCAACTTCCAAAAGAGTAGCCTGCTATGCATTAATATGCCTGCTGAACAACAACTCGATCTAGCCAGCATCCTCAATTGTCCACTTATGACGGCCCCTTTCAAGTACTTGGGTGTGCAAATTGGTTGCAATCCAGGATTAAGAAGTAGTTGGAGCCATCTGACCGAGGTAATGAGATCTAAGACATTTCTATGGACTAACAAATTTCTATCCTTTGCAGGTAAGGTGGCGCTAGTTAAGAGTGTACTATGCAATCTTCCGGTATACCACTTCTCTATCTACAAAGCTCCAGTTTCGGTCATTAAGGATATGACAAGTATATGCCGGGATTTCTTATGGAGCTCGGGCTATTCTCAGAACAAATCTATGAGGTGGATTAAGTGGAAAGATCTCTGCCTTCCTAAAGAGGCGGGTGGACTTGGGCTACTTGACCTTCATACCTTTAATCTCGCATTATTCTGCAAATGGGGATGGCAGTTACGTACTGAATATCATGGATACTTGCAGGAGGTTATCAGAGCAAAGTATTTGTCTAGGCTTCCGATATATGCCGACTGGAACTTATTACCGGAAACACGCAAATCTTCTAAATGGTGGAAGGATCTTAAGCAAGAACTATCACCTAACAGTTGGTTCTCTGCTCATTTGCATCGGAAAGTTGGTAATGGAGCTAAGACACGGTTTTGGCTTGATCATTGGTTCGGATCTTGCACCTTAGCGTCCAGTACCCCTTCAGTGTTCGGACTAGTTGCATACCATGGTGTCACGATTGCTGAAATGTTGCCTCAACTCGCTGTGGAATGGCCTCAAAATGGAAACTGGATCCAACTGCTACCCCCTCATCACTTGGTTATGCTACGGGAGCTTGAGACAGAAATCATGACCCTCTTTACTCTGTCTCCACATGAGGATATCTGGAGATGGACTGCTTCTCCGGATGGGAAATACACGTCGAGTAGTGCATACAAGACAATTTTCAGTGAGTCACATGGAGCTGCTCCAAAGAGACCGGATATCTTGGTTGTATGGGGGAAACACTCGCCTAGGAAAGTAACATTCTTCTGCTGGCGTGCACTCCGAGATCGGATAGCAACAACGAATAACCTGATACACCGAGGGATGGTGCTCACGGTGGATGATAGTCTTTGTTGTTTCTGTCATGTATCGTCAGAATCCGAAACCATATCTTCTGCTCGTGCTCAGTAATATACAAGCTTTGGTCTTACATTTACGAGTGGATGGGAATTTCCCTCGCAAGTCCTAACTCTATCCCTGCTCATCTACAATCTCACTTAGGCTTGCATACCTCTAGTAGGGGCTCTGATTTATGGAAATGAATCTGGCATGCGACTGTCTGGAACATATGGAAGATAAAAAATTAGGTGAAATTCCGCAAAGGGACTCTCAACATGGAAAAGTGCTTCGAGACAATACAAATTCAAACCTGGCATTGGCTCACGGCACATGACAACAAACCTAAGGTGGTGACTATAGCGGACTGGATTCGGCGGCCTACCTTGTGTTTTCTGATATACTTCCCACCTTGAGTGGCTCTGTATAATTTTCTGATATAGGAGTGCATTCCCCTTAAAAAAAAAAGGGGGGGAGCATGTCCATCTACTGTAAATAATTCTGTTGTGCAATATATTCATTATTACCTATAAAAAAAAGGTGACACAAATCGTAAATAAAATATAAAAGTGGAGAGGGTAACGAATAATTTGGATGTTGGCCAACCGGGTGATTACGTGTCATGCTAATGTTTTTTTTTATGATAACTAAGCCTAAGTTATTGCAGGCAAAGGGATAACTCGACTGGCCTGAGATTGCATGAAGGTGTGTATCAAATAGTATATGTGTGAATGCAGTTATCACCCAATTATTTGTCTATCAAACGACCCTCAAAGAACACAATCAGTTATGTATGTGACTCATAAAAAAAATGAGTAATCGCCTGACACCATTCCCATCAAAACCTGTTTATCTACTTTAACTCAATAATCTTCATCCTAAATTCTAAAGTTCCTAAACAGTAGACACCACTCATTATCTACAATCTTCTAGAACCATTTCTTTTCCCAAACTCATCGCATGGATCAAAACAGAATCCACACACAACTCACCTTTGGTATGTGTGCAATTGATCTGCTTCTGAGAAAATTTCACCGTCATCAATGCGTTTGGTAGATCTTCAATAACAAAGTCTCCCACATAGTAGTTCACCTATGTTACAACATTATCCAATACGATATGGGAAACTGCTTGATGCCCATCTTGTGTTGCCAAAGAAAACTGCATGGGTTTGACATCCCAACCATGTACATTATCTGAATGACAACCCCAGTGACTCAATCTCTTGCAGACACTTCTCCAAGATGGAGCCAGAAGAAGTTGTGGGTTCCTCGGGGGAATTTGACTTTTACTTCCCCATCTACTTCAACCTATCATATTTGGTCAAGATAGGTCACTGTATGAAATTTGAAAGAGCATTTGATCGTTATGTCAGCTCCAGGATCTTGGGAAAGAAAAGGCAAACACAAACTTCACCACAGTACACCTGTCATTAGCAAAAGAACAAACGAGGAAAAATAGGTATGTAGAGCTAGAGCAAGTGTCGGTGTATCATGGTTAGTTTTTAAAGAGCTGTGTCCTAGAATTCATCAGTTTTAGTTAGTTAAATTTCACAGTTATTGTAAGTTTGAGTCAAACCCATTTCGGGTAGTGGGCTAGCACATGTATCAGTCATGGGCTAGATCATGTCCGGTTTTTAGGGAGAAAACATGAATATAATCCATGAGAAAGAACCGTGAATAGGCAGATTATGTAAGCGTATGCTCTTCTATCAAAAAGCCCTCTTCTTCACAAAAGCTCCTTTGTTTCTTACTTCTTTGTTCTACTGCTTTGTTCTTCTCCTTTGTTTCTCTCCTATATTCCTTACTGAGTTACTCTTAAATTGTCCTCTGATTCCCTTAATTCTGGTGATTCAAGTTACAAACCCAACAATGCTATAAAAATTGATATCAGAGTAAGGTTACACAATTCCAACTACGTTCCCCAAACAAAACTCAACCACGTCAAACATCTGTACCCATTCTGAAGGTATTCCAGCCAAGAAGCGGCAATCAACAGCAGCTCCTACTTCATTGGTAGATGTCACAGTGAAAGAAACAACTCCTACCATTCATACTGGCTGCCTGGAGAAAATGAACGATATGATGCAAGTGGAACTTAGGAGATCTACTGAGAGGGACGACCGTGAATTACATCCTGATATCCAAAAGGTATTGAATGTCACCTGTCAAAAAATGGAAGAAATGCACAATAAAATTTCAAGATGTGAACAATAAGTGTTACTTAATGAGAAGGATTTGTTTCACCAACTCCAAATGGTGAACGAAAGGGTGCAGAAAGTAGAACAACAAAAATTCATCCTAGGAGCCCCACCAACCTGGAGTTCTATAGCTTTATTTGGTGAATTTAATTATCAGTTCAATGCTTGTGGTTATGGGGTAAAGAATACACCCAAAGGTGACTCATCCAAAACTTATATGCATACTACTTCCTCTTTTGAGAATGATGGATGTGGAAAGAATGAGTATGACAATGGACGTAGGGAAAAAATGCCTTACACTGATTTTTTAAAATTCAGTGGGAAGGACCCACGGTCATGGATTGAAAGGAACACAGGTTATTTCTCCATCTACACTAGATTTTTTTTTTTTTTTTATCATGAACGTATTAAATTTACTCGTATGGACTTTGAGAGAGGGGCTGATATATGGTTCAGGATGATAGCTCACAAGAGGTCATCTACTTGGGATGAGTTTATCTCTACCCTTCTCATTAGATTTGATGACAGTGATTCTAAAAATACTCTAGAGGAATTTATGTGTCTAAAACAGGAAAAGAGTGAGCCTCTCTTAACATTATTTAAGAGGTATGATGCTCTAGCAACCAAAGTCATGATTCTCAATACACATCTCATTGAAATTTTCTTCATGGAGAAGTTTATAGGTTGCTTGAATCCTGCTATGAGATTTGCAATTAAATCCCATGCTCCTACTTCCTTACTGGATGTTGTTTCTATTGCCAAAAGCGAGGAGTTCACAGTTAACTCTATGATTAGCATTGTGGTTGCAGGTTCTACAAAGAAGCTATCTGCTAGACCAATCCTAAAAACTGCTCCCTACTTCTAGCAGAGATGGAGAGTTATAGATACAAGCCCAAGAAGGAAATTTATCTCGGACTAAGAGATGAAAGAAAGAATTGAAAAGAAACTATGTTTTAAGTATGGTGATCCTTTTGTTCCTGGACATAAATGTGCAGCTAAAGTCTACTCTATGCATTCGAATATCCTTGATGAAATAGATCCTGATGAAACCATAGAAGGGGATAATGTGGAACTGGGAATTGAGCAAGACGAAGGGAGTTTATCCATCCATGCTATAAGCAGTAACTCCGACTTAAACACTTATAGAATCAGTGCTTTGCATAAACAAGAACCACTCCACATTCTCATAGATGGAGGCAACTCTCACTGTTTTTTGGATAAAAGATTTGCTGAAAGAATGAACTGCAGCCAAGAATATGCAACCCTATGATGGTAGAAGTAGCTAATGGGGCAAGACAAGTAAGTACTACCAAGTGTAAGGATTTTGAATTTTGCATTCAAGGAAACAAATTCCTCGGTTCACCTAGAATTTTTCCATTGCAAAGTTTTGATCTAGTTCTAGGTGGTGACTGACTCAAACACCATGGACATGTCCTCTATGACTATGACACCATGGTAGTCACCTTAAGAAAGGAAGGACGCAACATCCCAATACAAGCAATGAAAAACAAGGATGAACTACAAATACCAAGAAAATGTAGCAACTAATTTCAAATGGTTTTGCAACCATCATAGGAAAAGTATTTTCAGTAGAAGGAGATTGTGGAAATACATTGATCAATGCAGAACTTTTCAGCATTAGTCTAGGAGTGGCTGAAATTACAAGATTCAGACAAGACAAAGAAGGAAACATCGTGGCAGAAGAGGCTACTATTGATAACAGAGGTCATGACTTTCACAACCACCTTAAGAAGCTGCTTGATTCTTTTTCTGATATATTTCAGGAACCAACTACTCTACCACCCATTCGAGGGGTAGACACGGAATCAGTCTCACCTCAAGGACTATTCCCAAGAAACAAATGCCCTATAGGATGTCACATTACCAAAATAATGAAATTGAGAAAATTGTGAAAGAGCTATTGGAAACAAGGCTAATACAACGCAGTCACAACCCCTTTGCATCCCCAGTTTTGCTTGTAAAGAGAAAGGATGGCAGCTGAAGAATGTGTACTGACTACAGGTATCTCAATAGTCACACTGTGAAAAGTAAATTCCCTATTCCCATAATTGATGAATTGATTTATGAATTGCATGGAGCTGAGTGTTTCGACAAACTGGACCTAAGAGCTGGCTATTTTTAGATCAGAATGATAGAAAATGACAAATATTTGAATAATTTCATCACTTACCATAGCCTTATGAATCATTTTTTTGCTACTAAACTCAGAAAGTATGTCTTAATTTTCTTTGATGATATATTGATATATAGCCACAACTGGGATGATCACTTAGCACACATCCAAAATGTATTAGAACTGATAAGGCATCATCATCTATTTTCCAAGGAATATAAGTGTTCATTCGGCGGCAACTCTATTGACTATCTTGGACATATCATATCTATACAAGGTGTATTTACAGATCCTACCAAAGTCACAACCATGGTGGAGCGGTCCAGGCCCCTTAACCTTAAATCTCTAGGTGGTTTTCTTGGTTTGACATGATACTATAGGAAGTTCATCAAAGATTATGGGAAGATCAGTAAACCATTGACTCAACTTTTGAAGAAAGACGCCTTTAGGTGGAACGAGGAAGCAGAAAAAGCATTTGAAAAACTAAAGCTAGCTATGAGCAGAGCACCAGTGTTATGTCTACTTGATTTTCAGAAGACATTCACACTGGAAAAAAATATTAGTGATGATGGAATAGGCGTTTTCCTAACACAAATAGTCGACCAATAGCTTATTTCAGCAGATCCCTAAGCCCTAAGCAACAAACTCTATTAGCCTATGAGAATGAGCTACTTGTTGTGGTACTATTAGTCAAAAAATAGAGTAGTTCCCAACAGGGGGCACTATTTATTATCAAGACTGACCAATAAGCTCTCAAACACTTGCTGGAACAGAGGCTTCATACCATGGTACTGCAAAAACTTACTGCCAAACTAATTGGTTTTGATTATTCAGTGTGGTACAAAAGAGGCATAAACAATAAGGCAGTTGATGCCTTCCAGATACGGCCCTAGGATCACTACAAGTTTCTGTTACATCTCTGTTGACAAGGTAGAATGGATTGATGAGATCACTAACAGCTATGTTAATGATCCAACACTTTATGAAATCATTCAAGCTAAGTCTATACACTCTACTACATTTCCTGAATACCAACTACAAGGAGGTATACTGAGATTCAAAGGGAAAATATGCATTGGATCTAACTCTACTCTGAGAAAGAGGAATCATTTCTATGCTACATGACTCTCCATTTGTGGGTCACTCTGGGATACAAGTCACCCTACACAAAGTTAAGCAATATTTTCACTGGAGGGGACTTAAGAAAGATGTAGAATCATGGGTGAGCAGCTGTGAGGTTTGTAACAGAAATAAACCTGACATTACAGCTTACACAATACTACTTCAACCACTCAGCACCCCTACCTTCCCATGGGATAGTACTAGTATGGATTTTATAGTGGAATTACCTAAATCCGAAGGCAAAAGCATTGTGTTTGTGGTGGTGGACTGGCTTAATAAGTACTCCCACTTTATTTCTATGTCTCGTTCATACAATGCAGAGATGGTGGCCAAGATTTTCTTGGATAATATCTACAAACTACTTAGGCTACTCTCAGAAATCATCTTTGACCATGACAAAGTGTTCACAAGCAATGTATGGATGAAACTAATGAAGGCAACATGCATCTAAATATCGATGAGTTCCTCCTACCATCCCCAGATGGACGGCCAAACAGAAAGAGTAAACATGTGTTTGGAAACATACCTACGCTAAATGTGCTCCCAAAAGCCACACTCATGGGTCAAATGGCTACCTCTCGCTGAACACTGGTACAACACCTTGTATCATTCCGATTTCTGAATGACTCCTTTTCGTGCCCTCCATGGTTATGATGCCAAACACATCCCCTTGCCATCCAAAGAAACACCTGCAGTAGATTCAATGAAGGAACTATTTAAGCAGAGGGGGAGGTCCAATACTCAACGAAGGAAAACTTATCAAACGCTAAGGAAGGGATGAAGTTGAATGCGGATAGACAAAAAAAATTGAGTGCAATTATACAGAAGGTGATAAGGTATATCTCAAACTTCACCCATATCGTCGAAATTCGGTCCAATTCTGAAAAATGTAAAACTCTCACCTAGATACTATGGCCCCTATACAATTTTTGAAAAGATTGGAAGTGTGGTATATCGATTAGAACTCCCCAATGGTTCCAAAATCCATCCCATTTCCACATATCCCTCCTTAAGGAGAAATTGAAGAACAGAGAAATCAGCTTCCCTCAGCCTTCGATTGCCAAGGGCGATGGTACATATGAGATCCATCCACTGGAGATTCTCAAAGAATGGCACAAACCAAGTGGGAATGGCCCCATTAAGCAAGTACAAGTCCGCTGGCCCAAATAAAGCTCTGAAAAAACCACTTGGGAGGATGCAATTTTCATGAAGTTGCAGTTTCCTAATATCTATCATTGGGGGCAAGGAATTGTTAAAGATGGGAACAAACGAGGAAAAATAGGCATGCTGAGCTGGAGCAAATGTCGGTGTCTCATGTTTAGTTTTTAAAGAGTCATGTCTTAGAATTCATCAATTTTAGTTAGTTAAATTTCACAGTTATTGTAAGTTTGAGTCAAACCCATTTCGGGTAGTGGGCTAGTGCATGTATCAGTCATGGGCGAGATCATGTTCAATTTTTAGGGGGAAACATGGATATAATTCATGAGAAAGAGTCGTGAATAGGCAAATTACGTAAGTGTATACTCTTCTATCAAGAAGTCCTCCTGTTCACAAAATCCAAACCTTGAGTATGCATAGGCTGCACAACCAAATACCCTTAAGTGAATTAGATTTTGGTCTCTTCCAGACCAGACAAATTCAGGATATTTTAAGTCAAGCAGTAGAGGGGCTCCTATCGATGAGATAGGAGGATATACACAGTGCTTCTCCCCAGAAGGACTTTTCCAAATTAGAAGTGACGAACAAGTATCTAACCTTATCAAGCAGAGTACGATTCATTCTTTAGGCTACATCATTTTGTTAAGGGGTGTACCTCACAATTCTATGTCTAATAATACCATGGTCACTGCACAAATCATCAAAGAAGGAATTAAAAAATTCAAGTCCATTATCTGTTCTTAAGAATTTTCTTTTCTTTTCTTTTCAGTTTGATTTTCAATTTGCACTTTTCAATCCTTAAATCATAAAAAAGTTTCATCTTTTGATTGTAACAGAAATACCCATACCTTTCGGCTATAGTCATTAACAATTTACATGAAATATCTAGCCCCCCTCTATAGCTACAAACTCAGGCTCCCACAAGTCAATATGTAAATACTCAAACACAGATTTTGAAGTATGCATGCCTTTTGAAAATTTCATCTTATGTTGTTTTCTAAGAATACAAGTTTCACAGAATTTTAGATCACATATAGCATGTGTTCCTAGGCAGCCTAGTGAATGTAGTGTTGTTAAAGCCTTTGAAACTCATATGACCTAGTCTTAGGTGCCAAAGTTTTGTATTTTCCGGAGTTGTCATAGCTAAAGCACAATCATCAGTTTTTTCCAGAAATTTTTCCTCTAAAAAATATAAACGGTTTTTTCTAACACCAGTTAATGCAGGTGGGCGGTTACTTAGCAGGTATCAGGGTAGCGCGTACTTTTACCTATATACCTATACTTACGTACTTACTTATCTGCTTATCGGCATATTGACCCAACTCATGAAATGTATATTAATTCATCTC
>JAOWBN010019203.1:0-10699 GCA_028565015.1 Pinguicula moranensis
CTGTCCCACTTCTGATTTAAAAACTGAACCCAGCCATCATCTGGTACCATGGAATTACCATATGTTATTTCAGTTCCGACCGACATTATTGTTATATCGGGTGTTAGCATGGGCTTCTCTTTCCTCAACTCTTTGTATAGTGTAGGCGATCTCCCAGTAGAGAAAACTAGCAAAGAATTACTTCGGTAATTCGATTCCCACAATGCATTAAATCTAAGTAGAGAGAGGTTTTCGGTGTCATGGTGGTCAACCTGCATCAGATGCTCATTAGTACAACACCATACAAGCTGAATAACAAGAGTATCAAAAACTCACCATTGTATGATCAAGATCGGAAACAACCATGAGGCGGGCATTAACAGTTAGCTGGTCCATGTCTTCTCAGTCTATATTCACTCTAAAGATCAATATAAAACCAGGTAGGTGATCAGGTAAATGAGAAGTAACTTAGTGCTTAGCAGCATGGTGATAGAGCAAAACTTATGTTAGGCGAGTTTTTATAGACAGGTAAAGTAAGCCTGTAGCAGAACAAGGTAAGCAAGTTCTGATTGTTTGTTGTAATCTATCTTGCTCGTAATTTGGTTTGGGGGCAGCCTCTTCCCCCTTTACTTTCATATCCAGGTGCCACATCTCCTGGGTAAGATTCTACCACGTCCAAGCATCGCAGTGAAGCATAAAGACACAAGAATAGTTTTTGGAAAGTTTAAAATTCAGAATCACATCTCCCTCTTCAATTAGATATATTCATTCCCCGAGCACGTAAAGACAATTAATAATGAAAACTTAGAAAACCATAACCACAACTATATGGGAGACAAAACCATTCTGAAGACGATGGGTGTCCACTTTTAGCATTTAAGGCCTATCATAAGTAATTCAATATGAATCATAACTATTCTTCTGCAAACTAGAAACGCGATTGGCAGAGCGAGCCCACCAAAAAAAACTGCACTTTATCATACGAACGCGTAGAATCACTACCCCCGCGATCAAAAGAATCGATTGACCCACGCAATCTTTCCCGACATCGGCATAGATTTACATCTAAAACATATGTCAAAACAATAACAGAAGGGGGGGAATGGGGAGAACATGCCTGGAGAATTGCGGAGCAGGTGGTGGTGGAGGTTAAAAGTAACCGTGTATCAGCAGAGATGGAGTAGAAATAGGAAGTGATGAAGAAACGTGCGCAAGATTTTTGGATTATAGGCTTTGGATAATTTTCTGTGCCAAAGAATAGATCCAATTTCCTTGGCGCTTCTCCTGCCTTGTGTGATAAGATGCAAGGAAAGATTGTACTCAATAATTTTCCTAAATATATATATATATATATTTTAATTGATTTTAATTTTTAACTGTGCTTGTAAGTTTTTTTTTACCTCTTAAAGTATTTTTGGATAGTGACTTCTTTGGTTGGCTCCTCTCTGCATATAAATTATAAAAGCCTATAACATTCCAAAGTCAAAAGGGTTGGATTGCTGAAGCTCTGTTTTGCATAGATTTTTTTCTATTTCTTATACTATTTTTTGTTATTTTTAGATGGGGTGGTATTTTGCGCAAGTAATTATTTTGACAAATATAAGAACTTACAAATATTCTGGTATTGTTTTTATTGCAGTATTGCTGCTTATGGATGTGCAGGTTCATATCGAAATAGCATCTCGGGTTTCGAGACGACGAACACCACGAAATGGGGATAATTTTATCTTCTTTTGCGCCATAAGAAAATCCTTTTTGTCAAAGAGATGCGCATATTCTAACGGACATTTACATCTTCATAGAGTTCATCGAATCTTCCGAAGATTCCACTGATCTTAACAACCTAACAAGATCATTTCTCAAGTGTTGCCCTCGTTTACGGTACTGCAACTGCAGTTGTCTTGTTACCAAAACTAGTATCTTGCATCATATCCACGAACTCAGTATAATCTATCCGACCACCCTGGAAAACACCAAGGAAATATAGATTCAGGACATGCTAGTTTGTAAGGAAGGAAAATGATTCGTTGAGGAGGAAGAGAATGCAACGCTGTACATTATCCTTATCAACTTTCGGATGACTTCGTCTAATTGCGCGTCTTCAAGGCCAAATTGCTTGCAGGCTTGCTCGAGCTCATCCTTGGTGATAGTTTTTGTATTTAGATAGTGATAAGTTTTGTATTTGGATTGTTTCTGCATGATTAAAATTTACAAAGCCTGGAATGGATTGAGCAGGAACTGCCTTATCTTATGAGGTTTGAGCAGTAGCAGGAGAATAAACAGGTGCTGTCTTTGTCTTATGGTCAACCTTGGTGGGCTGTGGCCCAATACCCACACAAGATAAGTGTGGGATGAAAATCACATGGAACTTGGACTCAAAGAACTCAAACAACTCGCAAGACAGGCTTTTTGTGAAGAGATCTCCAATATGAAAATGCGACAGAATAAACTACATGCGAAGAGTACCTGCAAGAACGTGCTCACGAATGAAATGATAATCGTCGAGATCCACGTGTTTGGCCTGCTTATGAGCTACCGAATTTGTGCTTAAGAAGATAACACTAATATTATCACAGAGAAAGACCGACGGACAAGATAATGGAATATCAAGATCCTAGAGCAAATGGGTGAGTCAGAGTACTTCAACCGCAGCAATGGCTAAATCATGATACTCAGACTCACAGTCAAAACAAGAGACAATGTGTAAGAATAAGAAATAAGAGAAAATTATGCCATAATTTGTACAAGGAATGAAAACCCCCAATTATAAGGAATCATTCCTTATTAGCTTATTTCCTTCCCTAATTAGACTAGACACAATTCTATAAACACTTGTAACTATTCATCAATGAAATACACATAAATTAAACCCAACTATCATGGTATCAAAGCAGATTGATTCTGTCAAACCGGATCTCTACCTCATCATCTACCCAAATTCCACATAAACAAAGGTTGATCCGGTGAAAACTACACCAAAACCATCACCTCAAGAGGATCTGGCAACTCAAATGGCCAAAATCCTCCAGCAAATGCATCCATCATCGGATGCCAAACCCAACGTCACACTAAAGCTCACAACAACAATTATACGTTGTGGTCAAGGCTGATGCAAGTGGCAATTGACCGACGGGGCAAGCTACAACACCTTACCCACGATCTGCCACCATCTAACCAGAAGGAGCCTGGATATACCAAGTGGGAAACTACTGATCTAAATGTTTTCCGTTGGATTATCCAATCTATTGAACTTGAATTGGTGAATGATCACGCCAAGTGTCCGTCAGCCAAAGACCTATGGAAAGGCTTGGCAACAACCTTCAGCAATGAACACGATAAACTGCAGATCTTTAATCTTTCAGTAAAGGCGAATAAATCGACTCAAGGGCAGGGGACCCTAAAACAATTCTATAGCAACCTGATGCGTATTTGGAGGGAGATCGACCGGCATGAACCCACGCCAATGAAGTGCGTCACCAACATCACTACCTTCAACAATTTACACCAAGAAACACAATTATTCCAGTTTCTTGCTGGAATAAATGATGAATACGACTCAATCAAGCGAGGTCTGTTCAAAAAAGACCCCCTCCCCTCGGTTGAGTCAGCGTATGCCACTGTACGTTGGGAAGAAACTTGTCTCCAAATCCTAAATTCGACGAAGACAAGCAGCAACTCATCATCATTGGAGGCTGGTACTGGTTTCGCTGCTAAATCCCGATAAAATTCGACGAAGAACTCGTCCAAATCATCATCTCGGACTGGAGATGTAGACAAAACAAAACTATTGTGCGATCTATGGCAAAAAAAAATGATACGCGACTGAGGATTATTTCAAGAAGATTGGTTACCCAGAGTTGTGTTCGAAAATAAAGGCCAGGGCGGGACAGGGGGCTTTGTGGCCTACACAGTGGGTAACTCTCCAGCCACCATCATCGGCGGAAGTAGCGGCAACCGAATCCAGGAAGCACCCATAGGTTTCGGAGTAATGTTGAGCAGCCGTGCAGGTAACAATGAATTTTGATTATAAATTCAGATAAGCTCCTTGCATGTTCATGAGTTTGTGGAGTTTGAAGCCAACTGTCTCAAGGAGTTCTCGTGGAGAAGCTAGAGGAACAATGTAGAGTCAAGAGGACATTTTAGACTAAATTCAGATAAGCTCCTTCATTTCCTTGGATTTGAGGAGTCTTAAGTGGCCAACTGTCTGCATTATGTGCATGAGGATCTATATGCGTTCCAGTAAAGTAAGAATAGCAACATCTCATGGTCTTCACCTTGTACCTCAATGAATTTCCAAAACAGTTAGTAGAACAAAGCAGAAAGTCTAAACAGAAGGGGCATTGAACTGTCTGCTTATGTTAGCATAAATTCCGATCAATGTAGAGTCAAGAGAATTTTTAGCAAAATTCTGATCAGCTCCTTCATTCTTCGGATTTGAGGAGTCTAGGTGACCAAATTGTTTGCATTGTGTGCACGAGGATCTGTAGGCATTCCAGTAAAAAAAATATCAGCATCTCATGTTCTTCATCGAGTATCTCAAAGATTTTCCAGAACAGTCAGTAGAACAGTATAAGTGTATCCATGGAGTAAAGCAGAAAATCTCAGCAGAATGTGGCCAACATATAGGATGCGATAACTACATTTTGTAAGCATGAGTTGTGCTGTTCAGAGTTCGTAGGAAGCTACAGAAATAACATTCATCAGTTTGGCATATATTCAAAATTGCATGCAGATTGTTGGCTATAGTATCCAATATGTCAAGAAGTAGGGAAACTGTAGCTATTTTTTTTAGCCTTTATGCTCAGCCAAATGTTTCGTTGTATGGCATGCACTTCTTTAGCTATGACTGGTTCTTTCCATTCAAAATGTTTCTTATTCCTTACCTTCCATAGATGCCAGATGAAAGAAATCCAGACAGATTTCCATGCCTCCATGTTGCTGCCTGTTTGTTTTCTGGAGCAGAATTCCTGGAGAGTAGGGACTGTGGTTGATTCCAGATACTTAGACCTCCCTGATTGAGCCACCCCTCAATGTCATGCCAAAGAGATAATGTTATTGCACAAGAGATAAATAAGTGATTATAATTATCTAACCTACACTGCACAAGGTGCATGATATTTGTCGTTCTGCTTGGATAATGCCTCTGTTCTGCACTGTAGATTTGATAGGCAAAGCCTTAGAAGCTGGTCAAGCTGACCTTCATTATTGTTCCCCATCCTTCTTCTCCAAATCAGGTCCCATTCCCAGGTATTGTCTTCCCACTTCCCAGCTTCAGAAACATATAGTAGTGTATTTGTTGATACTCTGAAGAGCTGAGGGAAGGTGTCTGCTCGTGCTTCGGATGATAAGCATTTGTAACTCCAAAACAAAGTTCCTAATCCAAATCCAAGTTTTATCTCCAAGTTTTATATGTACCAAGACTAAGAAATAATATCCTGCGTCTCTTTCAACCAGGTTGATGCATACGCTTCCCCCTTTCTTTGTATCCTTTGTGAGGAGCTATTGTGTGATGGTCTCTCAAGAGGCTTCATAGTTCCCATCCTTAGGACAACCTCAGTTTCATATCTGGATTTCAATATTTTAGTGGCTAAAGAGTTCCCATCCCGCAGGATTCTAGCACCCTATTTTTCCAACAACACCTTATTGAACTCTTCTATTCTATTGACACCCAACCCCCTTTATTTTTGGACAGAGCTATTTTCTTCCAAGAAGTTCAAATGGCTTATCTCTTTTCTGCAGTTCTTCCCCTAAAGAAATTCCGCTGTAAGGATGTTAACTTATGCAAGACTAATTTTGGAATTTTGTAGAAGGAGAGGAAGTGCATGGGAAGAATATTTAGTACTGCATTTATAAGTGTCAGTTTACCTCCCATTGATAGGTAGTTGTTCCCCCAAGATTGCAGAGTTTTGGCAACTCTTGAGACAACAGGCTGCCATGGCAGCTTTGTGGTACTTCACACCCACAGGAAGACCAAGATACTTGAAAGGGAGATGACATTGCTAACATCCTAAATAGGCAGCCATTTTAGCGCAGTCCATGTTCACCCCATAAATAGAGCT
The DNA here is from genome assembly GCA_028565015.1 of Pinguicula moranensis. Lineage (NCBI taxonomy): Eukaryota > Viridiplantae > Streptophyta > Magnoliopsida > Lamiales > Lentibulariaceae > Pinguicula > Pinguicula moranensis. The sequence goes on from JAOWBN010019203.1 coordinate 6,039, forward strand.
TTTGCTATAATTAACTCTCATGCCTAATAGGAGTTCAAAATTCAGGAGGATTGCCTTGAAGGTTCTGATTGTGTCCCAATAAGATTCACCAAATAACAGGGTGTCGTCTGCGAATTGAAGATGAGAAAGCTGCACCTAGTGCCTCCCAATCTGTAGGGGTGTAAACATGTGTAGACTGACAACTTTATATAGCATCACAGGCCCTTCAGCTACAATATTGAACAGCAGGGGAGAGATATTGGATTCCCCTGCCTTAGGCCTCTTTGAGGTAGAAATTCAATCAATCCATGCTCCGAGAAAGCCCATGTGCTGCATTGTTGACAATAGAAAGGACTAATTTACGGTGTCAAATACCTTCTCAAAGTCCACTTTGAAGATTATGGCATTTTTCTTTAGCTTTCTCAACTCATCAATGGATTCATTGGCAATGAGGGTGCTATCTAATAACTTCCGCCTTTTGATGAAGGTCATTTGGTTGGGAGAGATAACTTCCTCCAGCACTGCTGCCAGTCTCCTTGCAAGCATTTTAGAGAGGATTTTAGGCATAGATCCAATCAATGTAATTGGCCTAAAGTCCTCAACTGCCATGGGATTATTTTTATTGGCAATGAGATTGATATGAGTAGCATTGGAGCCTATGGCCACTTTGCTGTTTTTATTGAATTCCTGTAGCATCAGAAGGATTTCAAACTTGAACAGGTGGTTGAAATATTTGATAAAAAAGAAGTTTAGGCCACAAGGGCCTAGAATTTTATTGCTTCAACATGAGTTTAGGGCCTCAAACATTTCACGTTCAGTGAAAGGTGTGATCACGTAGTTCCTGGCGTGTCTGATAGTTTTCTGAACATGTTGGCCTGAAGTCTCGTCCTAGACCAACATTCTTCCTTGAATCTATTTTCAAAGTGGATTTTAAAACAGTTCTTTACCTCTTGAACAGCCTCAAGCCAGATCTGATTGTCCCAAACTCGTGTGATTGTACTTATGTTTCTGTGTTTATTAATTCATCTATCGTAATAAACTGTGTTAGCATCACCTTGTTGTAGTCACTGAATTCTTGATTTTTGATAGGAGGTAGTGTCCAGTAGCTTGGTCGATTATCCTTAAGATTTTGTACCAATTGTTGTAGTTCATCCGTGATGATATCACTTGATTCGGCTAGTAGTTCTAGCTGTCTGAGTGAGTTTAGTAATATTTTTCTTTCTGCTTCTAGATTCCTAGGGACCTTTGAGTTCCATTGCTTAATTCCTAATGTGATTTATCTAATCTTGTTTATAAGTCTTTGACCTGCATATCTGATATGGAATGGTTGGTTCAATATTTGCTCCACCAGGCTGTTATAGTTGCCTTCTCCTAACCAATAGTCTATGACTCTGAATGGTTTGGGGCCCCACTTTGGCTGGTGAAAGTAAACTGACCGGGATATGATCAAAATCATCCTTGTCCGGCCCTGTTTGTGCCCAGTCCAAGGAGGAGGTCATCCACACATCATTAAGTAGGAATCTATCAAGTCTACTTAAACCTTTTAGTGACTTGGGATACTATTATATTTTCTTCTAGCCATGGAAATATCACGCAGTCTTAGATTACTGATAAATTTCTGAAATGCCATTATTTCAGGGGCATAACTTGAATGGGAAGACCCTTTCCTCTCTTCCAGTCGCAGAACATCATTAAAGTCTCCAAAGATGCACCATTGTTCATGTTCTTTACTTTGTAGTGTTCCTGCAGTTCATGCCACTGAGATATCTTCGATTGAAGGTCAGAGGGACCATATAAGATTACCATGTTGCATTGCACTATTATTGATCCATTTGCCTAAAAGACCAAGGAAACTATTGCTAGAGAACATAGTTGTGCTCTCAAATTTTTTTCTATTCCAAATACATAATAGGTCACCTTCTTGCCCTGTGGATCCACTGTAAGACCAATCAAAGTCATCATTATACCAAAATATATGGCATAAGCGTCTATCAATTACTTCTAGTTTAGTTTCCTGAATGCCAATGAAGTCTACTTGTTGCTGAACTATCAAATACTGCAGCCTCTTCCTCCTTCCTTTCCCCCCAAGCCCTCTAATATCATAGGTTATCCACTTCATTAGGGGATGTTTTCTGCCTGTCACTTTTCTGAACCTTCACAAGCTTGTATGCTTCAGCTGTGTGCGGCTGAGTCTGGATAATTTGGTTAATGCTGTACCTAGCAGCCATATGGGAGGAACCACAGTCTATACCAAGTTCTTCCCCCATAGAAATTATCCTATCAATCTCCTGGTGATTACCTGCAGGTGAGGCTGACTCAATCTGTTCTTAATTTTGAGCTGCCAATATATACCTCTTGGATTTTTGGTACATCAGTTGATCTATCCAGTGATGAAGGGTTGTCTGCTCTTTCTCATAGATAACCTCAACTTCCCTCTTAACTTGCCTTCTGGTTCTGGGGCCTGTTTCTCTAGGCTGAGTAACTCTCTTCTTTCTCATCTTCGGAGGAGTTGTTGTTCCCTGGGCAAGGGAAACTTCTTTTGATAGTGGGAGAAAACTGTCTAAAGAAGTGTTGACCACAGGCACTACATGATGGTCAATCAAGGGTTCCACAGTAGTAGCAGTGTAGTGGTCCTTGGGTTTTCAGTTGATTTTCTTGTGTCCGACTTACTTGGGAAGACGTGGGAGCTGACTTTGGACACCACTCTAGTTTAAGGGGGCTCCAAATATGTTGTTTGGATAGGGATCCATCTGAGTCATGCTCCCTGGAAACATGGGGAATTTCTCTGTTTGCCTTTTCATTATAACTCTTACTTGGTGTAAGCTAATGGTCTTCGCTATGTGCAGAGGCAGGATGGAAGCTTGTATCTTACTCCACTGTGTCAATGTTGTCTTCTGAGATGGAGGATGAGAGTTCTGACCAAGTAATGTTCACTGTCATGGCTTTGTCAACCTCTTTGATATATATTGTGTATTGTCTGCTATTGATGTCTACTATCATGGTTGAGCGGATAATCTGATTAATGGGGAGATCGAGTAGCATTTGAGCCCCTTCTAGCAGAAATCATCCATCGGTTAGGGTATCCATACAAATAAAGTTTCCTAGATGTTGCCCAATATGTTTCAGTATTCCATCCTCCCATGCAATTAAAGGAAGGCCATAGATTCTGATCCATGCCAATCTATTCTTGGATACAATGTCCTCATGTTCAAACCAAGTGACCAACGGGCCTAGGAGCCACTGAGAAAGCCAACTCTGTTCATGTTTCAGTAAGTTAGGAAGATCACATCTCTCTTCCTCCCACATTAGGACTTTACCAAACCCCATGGCACTAACTATGATGTTATGGTAGCCAACTCTTTTGAATTCCAGTTGGACTTCGCGGATTTTATGTACAAATTTTAGTTTACCAACTCTTCCAGATGATAGCTAAGAGTAGTTGCTGGCATCACATATCAGCTTATGGGAGGGGGTGGTACCCTGATGATTCTGTTCTTGACCCTTTTGTTTTTCTCTACCAATCTCATTCTTCTATGGTACCTCCTTCAGGTTAGCGTCCACAAAAGGTGCGATCCTTGATGTTTGGCCTTTCTGAAACTTGTTAAATGACACATGAATTCATCTTAGGTTAGTCTTGGATACCACCTTAGGTGGCTGGTTGAGGTGAGTTCCCGGGTGGTTCCATCCATTCATATCAGGAGAAGCTGATGCAGTACCATGCTTGGCCAGGTTCCCTTTGAGCTTATAATGTTCAATACATGTGCTATTCATTCCATATAGCTACCTATCCATGTCCTGAATGTCATCAAATTCAGCAAAGCGAAATGATAAACCATCTCTTCCTTTTTGTTTTCTTGCAATACGCAACATGTGTAACTTACCATGTTTCTTCAGGGTAGTTTCTAGGTTAGCAACAGAGGAACCAGGCGGAAAGTTAATTATAAGGAATGTACCTTTGTTGAGCATAACACGGTTATCTCTAGTTTTCTGAGCTATTTGTGCTGCTGCTCCAAGCACATATGAGTTGTGGATCTGTGATCTGAGTGCTCCAACATAAGTGAGGCAAGAGTCCACTTCTCTAAATAGCACATTTCTTGGAGGAGGAAATATACCCTGGGGGCCTAATCTCGTGTGGAGACGCGTCTCTCTTACTCCAAGGTTCCGAGCATAAGCCATAGATGTTGCTCCAATCTGATGTCCGCCGTAGCTAGTTTGCCTTAGACCACCAGAAGTCATCCACGTTCGTTGCTTCCTGATGTAGGCTCTCTTCATTTTCCTAACATGGTAGTGCGGGATGTTCTATGGATCCACCATATCAGCTTGGGATTGTTGTATTGTAGTGATAATGCTATTCTTCTATAGTATAATACGATGGAAGGAAGATGGGGGTTCATAGATCTCCCCGGGTACCAATGGTATTCCCGGGGAGAGAAGAGTGTAAGCAGATGATGAAAGCAGTAAAAGGGATCTAATAAACCACAAATTTCTCGGCTGATGTAGGATGATTACGGATGAGGAAGGGTGTTCAAGAAAGTTCTATTGTATGGAGAGAAAAAATCTGCAAATGAGGCAAATTTTGGAACAGTTTGCTGAGAACCTTATTGCGGAAGCGTAAACATAAGTGTGTGTTAAGCATGCGTAACAAAAATTTCAGAGATCTTTTGACCATGGATCTTTGCTAA
>JAOWBN010019214.1:0-10699 GCA_028565015.1 Pinguicula moranensis
GGGAAAAGATTATATAAATGACGATATGATTCTGGCTGCGGAGAAGAAGGTTCAGATCCGCCGCAAATTAGATGAATTAGTGGAGGAACATCTGCTTGTTCATGGATCCTAAACCCCTAGAATGCAGTTGGTCACCATATTGTTGACAGAAACAAACTACCTTATCTGGAGGAGTGGAATGATTTCAGCCTTGGAAGCAAAACTGAAGGTAGGCTTTGTTGATGGTAGTTTAAAAAACCTGATGAAGATTCACATTTGTTTCTATGGTGCCACATTTAACTAAGCAGTTTATATTTGTGCATGATGCGAGAAAGCTGTGGGAGACTTTAGAGGCACAATTCGAAACATCGCCACTCCTGTTTGATATTAAAAGAAGCATTGCGGTTTTAAGATAATCTAATCAAACAGTTTGTGAACACTATGGTAACTTGAAAATGCTGTGGGATCAATACAATCAACTAAGACCGCTACCACATATGGAAGGAGAAGTAGGCATCCTGTTTAAAAACGTGAGAATGAAGACAAAGTCATGGAGTTCTTGATGGGGCTGAATGAGATATATGACCCTGAGAGAGGATGAATATTTAATATGGATCCATTGCCTTCTATTGAGAAGGTTTATAGCATGATTGCCACTGTTGAAAAGAACAAGGAAGTAAGTACTCAGATGACTGGACGAGATGATTCTTTGAACAAAGCAATGTTGGCTAAATCCGTGGGATGGAAGAAAGATGATGCTGGAAAATTCAAGGTGGATAGGAGTGGTTTGAAGTGTGCACACTATGGTAAAACTGGACACATAATGGCAGACTGCTACAAGCTGAATGATTGTACACATTGTGAAAAAACAGAACATGTGGTATCACAATGTTATAAGCTCAAGGGTTATCCAGACGTTGGAATGATCAAAGGAAGGGTGATAAAAGTGTTGCAGCAAATGTTACTGAAGGAAATACACCCTTGGACTATGGCACAGAGGGAAACATCTATGAACTTATTAGAAACATGCAGAAGGATCTGAGCATATTGATGAAAGGGAAAGATCCTGTTGATCAAGTGAATCTTGTCCACTTTGGTGACTTTGCAGGTACTTCTATCCTGTCAACTATTGATTATGTTACTAAATCTTACATAGCAAACCAGGATTGGGTTGTAGATACAGGTGCAACGAGTCACATGTGCACTGAGTTATCTGTGATGCAGAATGTTTATACTTTAATATCTCCACTCCGGTTTGGCTGCCTGATGATTGGTGTACTAAATCAGTAACACATTCTGGTGATGCGGCATTATCTTGTGAAGTTGTTCTTAAATCCTGCCTATATCTACCTAGTTTTAAGTACAATTGTTGTCCGTGAAGAAGCTGTCTAAGACCTCAAACGTCCTATTTCAGTTTCTTCCTAACTACTGCTTGCTGCAGGATTATGAGACAGGACAGATATTGGCAGTTGGGCGAGTGATTAAAGAGCTATATGTCTTGAACAAAGTGTATTTACATCAAGATGAAATTACTAGAGTATAGCAAGAGTATTTTGCGTTTGTTAAAAGGATTTTGAAGGCTGATTTTGGAGGTGATAAAGTTGTTTTCGGTGGAGCATGTGTGGCTGTAAACTCTTCACTTTTACATGATAGACTTGGACATCCTTCTCAAGATGTTTTGAAAAGGATACTTTCTACCTTACCATCTGCGCATGTAAAAGAATCATCAGAAGTTTGTCAAATATGCCCACGTTCAATGCAATGTAGACTTGTTTTTCCTAACAGTGCACATATTTCTGATAACTGCTTTGACTTAATTCATGTTGATGTTTGGGGGCCATACGAAACAAAAACTGTTAGTCATTGTCATTACTTTCTAACAGTGGTGGATGACAAGAGTCGATGCACTTGGACTTACCTGTTTTGGTATAAAGAGCAAGTGCCTAGTTTGCTTGAGAGTTTTGTACATTGGGTGAAAAATCAGTATCATTGAGGTGTCAAAACAATTAGAACGGACAATGGAACAAAATTTATCAACTCACAGTGTTCTGTTTTCTTTACCCATCATGGAATTACACATCATAGGAGTTGTCCTTATACTTCCCAGCGTAATGGGAGAGTGGAAAGGAAGCACAGGCTGTTGTTGCAGGTTGCACGGGCACTGCTATTTCAATACAAATTAAGTAAGAAGTTCTGGGGTGAAAGTATTCTTACAGCTACATATCTAATCAATAGATGTCCAAGTTCTATTCTAGACTGGAAATCCCCTTATGAAGTTCTGCAGAATGAGAAGCCTCACCTTGATGATCTTAGAATTTTTGGATGCTGGTGCTTTGTTCTGAATGTTGCTCCTGGTAAAGATAAGTTCAATCCACGTTCTTCTCATGGTGTTTTTGTTGGATATGAAGCATCTCAGAAAGGATATAAGGTTTACCTTCCAAAGACCAAGAAGATAATGATTTCCAGAGATGTCAAATTTTTTGAATCTGTTTTCCCTGGTGATCTTGATTTGAATGATGGCAGGTTGAAGGAGGTTCTCTAGTCTCATGGTGATGATGATGTTGAGGGATTACCCGACTCAACTAGGGGTTAGATGCTGGTGTCATACAGCCACCAGTAACAGATATGCATGATACATTACCTGAAGCACATGCAGAGGTGGATGCAACAGCACATGAGGTTCCCGCTTCCTCCTCTTCCTTGCAGCATACTGATGCATCCACCATGATACCTCCAGTCAGACGCAGTCTTAGGTTCATAATCCCCCGGCTTGGTTATCGGATTTCTACACAGCCTCTGATGATCCCCAGGGAGATGATCATACCTCAGATGCCACATGCTACTTTTCTAGTCATTATTGCGAATTTGCATCTAATCTTTCCTCTGTTACAGAGCCTAAGAACTATAACCAGGCTCGGACGAATAAAAAATTGGTTGAAGATATGCGTGCTGAGCTAGCTGCTCTCCAACAGAATGATACATTGGAGCTCACAGACTTTCCTGTAGGCAAGAAGGCCATAGGGTCTAAGTGGGTTTATAGAGTGAAGTGCAAGCCTGATGGAACTATAGACTGATACAAGGCACGGTTAGTTGCCAAAGGATACACTCAAGTTGAAGGTGAGGATTTGATGAGATCTTTCGCCTCGTTGCAAAGGTGGTTACGTTTGTTCTTTGCAATTGCTGCTGCTAGGAGTTGGGATATTCAACAATTAGAGATCAACAATGGCTTTTTACATGGCACTTTGGAGGAGGAGGTGTTTATGCATCCCCCTCTTGGCTTTGATGGAGCCAAGAAAGGCCAAGTTTGTCGCCTAAAGAAGTCCTTATATGGACTTAAACAGGCATCTAGACAATGGAATCTGACTTTCACAGGTGCTCTCACAGACTATGGTTTCAGTCAGTCATATAACAACTCTTGCTTCTTCTTACTGCACTCTGCATCTTTCCAGCTATTCCTGTTGATTTATGTCGATGATATAATCATCACTGGCACTGATTTTTCAGATCTGCAGAGGGTCAAAATGTTTTTGCACGATGCTTTCACTATAAAAGACAGGCTCCGTCAGATTTTTCCTTGGTGTGGAGGTTGCTCGGTCAGCTGTTGGGCTGTATGTCAGACAACGAAAATACAGGAGGACAATTTTATCTTGACAGTTCACCAGTTCCTACCCCTTTTCCTTGCAACATACGTTTTGATGTTGAGGAGTATGAGTCTTCACCTCCTTATCACAATCCTGAAAAATACAGGAGGACAATTGGACGGTTGCAATACTTAAATTACACAAGACCCGACATCACTTATGTTGTGCAGCAACTTAGCCAGTATGTTCAGCTCCATCATGATGTGCACTGGAGTGCCGTGATACACTAGACCCGACATCACTTATGTTGTGGTTCGTTCTTTGTTGCCCAAGATGAGTCTCTGGGGCGCTCATCTTGAGGAGGGAGTGATGAAATATTCAACAATGGCATTGGTTCTTGCTCCAGCAATGTAAAGACACCAGAATTCAATGAACAGATGGTTACAGAGTTGGACGTCCAACACAATCTGACGTGTTTACTATCAGCCAATGACGTGCGTTTTAATTGCTGACAAGGATCTCACGGACATTGGCTGTAGGCGGCTTGCAACCATTGATGTGCTTTGGATCCACAGCTCAACTCATCACACGATTTTGTTTTGTGAATAGTGTTTCTTTTCGTATTGTATATAAGGGAGGGATTTGTAATTAACGACACTTTTTACTTTTGATAAATCAAAAAGCCCAAAAAGACTGGGAAATTTTCCCCCAAAAAATCTACTGTTTCAACCGCTTTTCAATTCAAATCTCTGCGACATTCTTCTGTTCTTATTTCACAGATTCAAAAAAATAAATTGGATAACCTTTATTTTTCTACAGTTTTGGAAAACATTTTAATATTCTTAAACAAATACTTTTTACAATGCATAAACTACTAAAAACACATCCTTGATTTTTATTAATTGGTAACTAATAACAAAGTGAAGTCTTAATTGCTAGAGCTCTGGTCGACCAATAATAACTAGACATGGGCATTTTCAATCGAAAATAGGTTAACCGTCGATTTTTGGATCGACTAAAATCAACAGTTTTGCAAACCGGACTCTTGAATAAAAATAATAATAACATTAAAACTGCCGATTTCTGGAGGTTTCAACCGGTCGAAATACTTTCAGAAAAAAATGGTGTTTTGAACAGTTGGATTTTCTGTGGAAATTCGCTAGGAAATATTTAAAAAAATTTAAAAAAAAAAAGGACAAATGGCCTGCCGAAAAATAGGCGGAAATCAGTCGGCTTTCTAATTTCCCCCGATAATCACATTTTTTAAATTATTTTTTTAGGGTTTGAAATGAAATTTATAAACTTAAAAAATAAAAACGTATACAACTATAAACTTTAAAAATATATATAATTTATAAAACTTAAAAACTTTAAAAATTGTATAACTTATAAATTTATATACTTTATTAAAGAGAAGAATTTTATAAAGTTAACGAACCATTTATAACTTAATTAATACTTGTCAACTTTAACTTATATCATATATGAATATAACTTATAAAACTGACAAACGTATTAAAAACGTATATAACTTATAAAACATAAGAAGTGTGTAACTTATAAAATTTATAAAATTTTAAAATGTATATAACTTACAAACGCCTGTAACTTATAAAAATGAAAAACTTACAAAAATTATAAAACTTAAAAACTTGTATAACTTATAATTTATAAAATTCTATAGAATTATTTGTTTAATTTTTTTTGGATTTTTGGATTTTTTAGGTTTTGTAAGGTTGAAAACTTATAAAATATATAAAACTTAAAAGTTTATTTATAAGTTTATATAAGTTTATAAATTATACAAATTAATAAGTTTATACATAATAAAAGTTATATAATTTTGTAAGTTTTTAAGTACTATAATTTTTATAAATTTATAAATTATATAATGTTTGATAAATGATAACTTTCAAAATATTTCATACCCTAAAAATTCTAAAAAATATTTAAACCTTAAATCCTAACAACCCTAAAGACACTAAAAACCTCGAAATCCTAAACCCTAAATATCTCTAAAAACTTTAAAAACCCAAATTCTACAAACACTAAATACGAAAAAAAAAAAAAGGTAAGACCTAAATCCTTAATCCTAACAACCGTTATGCCAAACCCTAAAATTCGTAAAAAAAAATAAAAAATAAAAAAAAAACAAAAAAAAAACACTAAAAATCCCAAACCCTACAAACACTAAACACTAAAAACCCTAAAATAAATTAAAACTCTTACATTAAAACTCTTACATTGCACCACCATGCAAAACCGGCGGTGGCATAAAACAAAAAAAAAAATTGGGGTATCAATCTTTTTCGGCGGAAATTTGCTTGATTCAGGCAGATTTCTGTCGGAAATCCGGTGGTGGTGGTGGTGGTAATTTCTGCCGATGTCTGGAAGATTTTGGCCTCCCACAATGCATAAATTAAAAAATGTATTAATTGGTTATCGTCGGATTTTCGCTGAAAATTCCGGCGATAGCCACTATTTCGTTTTATTTTTAATTTTTTACCATTTTATTTTTCACTTTTTACCACTATAAATATGCCCCCTTCTTTATTTTCAATCGCACATCTTCTCTTAATCTCCTCAATTCTCAACTCACAATCTCAATTCTCATTTCTCAATTTTCAAATCTCAAGCTCAACCCTCTTCTTACTTAGTTACTTTTACTTCTTAATTGTCTCTTAGTCTTCTTATTTCTTCAATTTTCAAGTTCATACTACCATTTTTTTCAGCAAATTTTCATTTTAGCAAAAAATGTCTAAAAGATTGCATATTCAATCTTTTTCATCACGTCCTTCCACCACCGCCGGGGTCTACATTTCTTTTTTCAAATTTTGTTGACAAAAATATTGATTTACGTGCTATAGAAGAGTTGGATTCACAATTGTTAGATGAAAGTTCGTTACCGATGGAGCCGGATGTCACGCTTTTGGAAAAAATTATTTGTGAAATTGAAGACCATCCACTTAGTCAACAACAATGTCCACCCCGACTGAGGGAGACGACGACGCCAACCCCCAAGACTAGCAAATCTCGAATTTGGATTGACTTTATGATAAAGTGAAAAACCCGGAAAAAGGACCCAACAATTATTACGCACAGTACCAATTTTGTGTCGCCAAATAAGAGTTTTGTAAAGGTAACTATTTCATAAATATTTTAAATATTTAAATAATTTATATAAAACTATATTAGTTTAAATATTAGTTTAAATATTATATGTGCTAGAATTCTAAATTACATTGGTCTAAGAAGTTCCGCAGTAATCGTGCTCGTGAAAGGCTGTCTAGGATTGGTTCTTAAGTGAGACCATTGTGACTCCACCGGACAGCTGAGCCTTTCACGAGAAATGGTAATACTGTCTAGGAAGCTAATCACCGGGATTTTAGTACGACATTATCTACCTGGGTGCTTAGCGAATCGATTAAGGCTTAGAATTAGTCTTAGATTAGTTAACAAAAAAATTATGAAAATTGAAGGTGAAGGTTATGGATCACTATCCAATCACATAAAATTTGTACATCCGGTAGTATACGGAATAGATCATAACCAAACACAATTATCGAGTTGGAATTCTACTAGCGGTGGTGGATGTGGAACTGGACCTGGAAGTCCAGGTATGTCTCCTCTAGTCTTTTTAGATATAATCAAAATAAAATTGGTTTAATAGATTTAGTTTGTTCGGAGGGTCTTTCTTTTAGTTTTCCCAAAAGTAACTTTGAATATTATGTACAAACATGCTTACAACCTTATTCTTTAGAGTAAATTGTAAGTCACACTTTAATGATGTTAATAAATATTTTTTTAGAATAAAGAGACAATTACGAAAAAAAATTCAACTTTTGGAATACAAAAGGTATCTTATGTAGTGATATGGTCGATCATTGACAAAGATATGCTTATATGGGAATAGCTTGTCATTGGATAGATAGTGAATAGAAAATACAAAAAAGACTAATAACTTATAGGATGTTTGACGAAAAAAATAATGCAACAAATATATGCTCAATGATAAATATAGTTGAAGAATATAATTTACAGCATCAATATATAGTGTTTCTTTTGATAAAGCAACTCCTAACGATGCATGTATACCTAAACTAAAAGAATTGCATGAAGCTTCACTTGAAAGACATTTTTTTTATATTAAATGCATTTGTCTTATTATTAAGTTATGTGTACAATACGTTTTAGCATATATTGATTTAAGTATTAATCCAATTAAAATGGTGGTAAAATATTTAGCAACTAAACCGAAAGTAATGAAGGAATGGTTTAAAATTTTGTACTGATAATGGTGCTAGGCCCATTCAATATAACATGGATGTAGCAACCCGGTGGAACTCCACTTCCTATATGTTTAATCAAATAGTTCCTTATAAAGAATTATTGTGTAGATTTTTTTAGTAATAACTACAATCATATATCTTTACGCCCGGTAAATTGGAAGGATACAATTGTTAAACCAATTTAATGAATATACCAAAATATTATCTCATGTATAAAAGGCCACTTCACACTTTATTGTTCCCATTTGTACTAATTTAGGAGAAACGATACAAAGTTATAAAACGAATCTGGTTTTAAAAAATACCATAGTCGCTATAAGATCAAAATGGTGTAAATATCTTTTAGATATACTACTATTGAACCTAGTTGCTGCTGTTTTAGACCCCCCGGATTAAATTATAAGGTTCAACAACATTATTAGAAGATTATTATAATACATTTACAGGCGAGTTTGGTGTATCAACTAGAAATTGTAAAAATGTAATTACAAATGTAATTACTGTATTAAACGAGTTATATGTAGCTTATTAATGACGTGTAGGTATTACGACTCAACCGACTAAGACACCTGATGAAGGTAGTACTAGTGGAATCCTAGGTCTCAGAAGATTTATAAATAAAATATTCAGTAAACGGACTAGACCCCCGTCAAGTACCACACTTGTGGAACTTGACGCGTATTTAACAACTCATTTCAAGATTGCACAGATAAGTGCACGTGAAAAGGATGGTGATTGGATGTTTTTCGATGTTCTTGGCTGGTAAAGAAGCAAATCACAAGATTTTTCAGTATTATCGATTATGGCAAAAAAGGTTTTAGGATGTCCAATTTTTAGAACAAACATTTAGCCAATGAACGTACATTTTAAGTGAAACTCGTTCAAATTTAAACCCCTGGATGTTGGAATATCAAACTTGTATGCAGGATTGGATAGCTACGGAGCATAGGTTTCAAGAACATCAATTCGTTGAAGAGGATCCATTCGACATTAATGAAGATGGGTCAACGACAAGCACAGACGCATCAAATCCAACCAATTTTGAATGATTAAATAGTTAATTAAGGTAAGAAACATAAAAAGTATGTGAGCTTTGATTCGTTTATGCGTATTTATGGATACATATAAATGATGCGTAGGCAATTCTATAAATGTTAATTCATTTATAGTTAAATTCAAGTCACTCCCCTCCTTCTTTTATTTTTTAATTATATTATAAATATAAATTAATTTAAATTATAAATCTAAATGTTAACATATATTTACTTATGTTAGTCTTATAAATGTAAATGTGACTTCATTTACATGCTCAATCATCAATGTAACTTTATTTGTATTTTAATTTATAAACTTTGATTTATAAATTATTATATACGTATATATAAATAAAATTTATAAATTACTATATTTATTATATAAGTTTATTCGTTTATGGAATTTAATATATATAATTTTTATAGAATTATATAACAATTATAAGAAAATAATTTTTTTCTACAAAAATGAAAGAAGTAAAATTTTCCTTTAAAAAAAATCCAAAGAAAACTCGGTTACGCCGAAAGTTTAAATCGAATTTAAACCATGTCAGAACCGTCATGAAACCGGAGGATACCGGATCGAGCAAAATCGAATATTCAATATTAAGATTAAAGTTTTCATAACCACGAGGGTTGTCCCAGTGGTGAATCAGCTTGACACTCATGGCTTTGCCTAGAGGTCTAGGGATTGAACCTTGCTGGTAACGCAAGCCTCGTGACCACGACTGCGGGGTCCTGTGAGTCGGGAAGTGTTGGCCCATGAAGTACCCGGTCATGGAGGATGGTCGTTAGCCCATGACCTCAAGGAATTAGTCGGGATGTCATCTCAGGTGGTCCCGGATACCCTTAGTTACCAAATAAAAAAGGTTAAAATTTTCATTTTTAAAAATTGAAAATCGACTAAAAATTGGCTATTCAATAACTGCCAACCGAACCGTTAATGTTTACTTACCACCATAGTAGCTGTTCTTGGATTCCAAGCTCCACCTCTCACATTTTTTGATTTCTTTCTATACGTGAGAGTAAATTATTAATTAAAAATCTATTATGAGATCCACGATATTAACTTACTTCTAGAAGCCCAAAAAAAAAACTCGTATGTTTGGGGATTTAAACTTCAAAAAAATAATCCAAATGGCTTACGTGTCTTTCAGTAGTACGGCCACCGGCCCACCACTCACGCGACACATCGTTGTCCATATCACCCCATGTGAATTCAATAAATTGTCTCTTGAACTTGAAAGATACACAGACCTGAATAAATTGTCTCTTGAACTTGAAAGATACACAGACCAGAATAAAGTGTCTCTTGAATGATACACATTACACAGACCTGAATAAAGTGAGGACAAAAACCAAAAATGGATCTTTTTTCTCAAGGAAAAGGTTGGACACCTTATCCATAAAATTTTGGAATATTCCCCTCCATGTATTCCAGATTATCACAAACCAATTTTCCACTAGAAAAATAAAATAAAATAAAATAAATAAATGATATTTTGAAATTATCACCAGGAATTTAAAATTAGTTACACTTGCATTATTTCTTTGTAATGACGAATGACGTTAGGATTTTCCTTTTTTTTCCTTTTTTTTATTGGATTTACCTGTTAGAATAAATACATAGTTGTCCTATATAAATATAATCCAACATATAATGGTGGAGTACATCAAAATCAAATATCTTGATATTAATTTTTTTTATAAAAGTACACTATATTCATCTTCTAAGTTGATTAATATGCCCACTCGCACTAAACCTAATTATTGTAAATCTTTTCTTTGTATGAGAGCTGTAAATATATTTAGAATC
>JAOWBN010019225.1:0-10698 GCA_028565015.1 Pinguicula moranensis
AATAACTCTTCATTTTTTCAAAAAAAGTTCTTATAATTCAATTATAAGCATAAGAGGGTCTGCGCAAAACACCCCCTAATAATGTAGGGAGCAAATGTTCTTTCATTATGGGGGAGGGGGATACTAAAAACTGTTAACGAGTTACTTGAAATCCTTTCCTCATACGAATCCTCCGTCTAGCCCCAAAATAGACCAAGCAACTATGAAATGCAACACTACGGGGGCTAGAAGAATTTCAGTTTCCCCTTGGCCATGGACTCTTTCGCCTGCTGTAACCGACAGGATACTTTCATGGCGCCTGCCAAGCCGGAGCATGAATCATCCCCGGCCCCAAGAGTAATGGCAAAGTAAAGATAAACGGTGCACAGACAAGCAACAACAACAAGAGCGGTAAGCAGAAAACGGTGTCTTTGAATGAGGACCGACCAACTTCCCATATCATCAGCTCGTGATGAAGGTCTCTTAGATGATGCTTGAGAAAATGCAGTCTGCGACTGAGTTCTCCGGTGAGGTGAAGTGATTACGTTATCCAGACCCATGGGACTTGATGAAAAGAGAATAAAACTAAGTTAGATAAGCAAACGTAAGAAACAATCTACAGATGTGTAGAGCAATACTGACGAGCTGATGACTATAAAATAGTATTCAAAAATTGTGGCAAGAGAAAGAAATGCAAACCCCTGTTGGAGCAATGTAATCCTGGAAGCAAAAAAACAAGAAATCATTGTCTTCGTGTTTATTCTGTTAATTTACTTTTCTATTTTCGAATTTTCACAATGGGGTTGGGTGGAGGTGGTCTGGGCACAACATGATACGAGAGGCAGTGGCTTATGCAACTCCAGATATTGAGTAGTACAGAGAAATAAAGCTCTGAATGGGGTAATATTGCATAGGATCATGAGTAAGAATAATATCGGTCTTGATAGGGAGAAGAGGAGACACATGTTTTGGGAAATTATTAGCCAACTTAAATCCAGTACTTCAAGTAAACAAAACTGAATATGCATACTTGCATATGAAGACAGCTTTACAAAGCAATTCACATTACAGATAGAGAACAAACTCAAAGTTTGGATACTTGTATTTTCTAAGAGGCTAACCGTTCTAAAAGTATCCATGAAGAAGACAACGCAACCATTCAGATAACTATTCAGATTTATAGCAATTTATATGTATAAAAGACTCCTCATATGATATACAAGATGCACGATAAAAAAAAAAGGATCACTTTTTTTGGCCAACCAGATGGTGTATTTTCTAGATATGTCACTATCCCTTTGCTTTTCTCACACTCTATAACAAACGTTTCATTCCCTTGATAAGAGACCAAGAACCCTCATATAAGAGTGAATTACAAAAGTTGCTAATCATAGAATCTCGACATCACGGAACTAAATGATGTTTTCTAACGGTAAGTCAATCCAACTTTGAACTTTAACCAAGTATAAGACATCTGATGCTTGCCAATACATGATATTTTGGAATGATATCGCAGAATAACACAAAAAACGAGCATACCTCGTAACATAATCTAAACCCCAAATTGAGACAGAAAGTTCTGATCCAAAGCACAAATCCCACGCAAGATCAAATCTTTGACGAAGATTAATTCTTTGTCATCGATCAAGCATGCAAAATCCCCAATATCGAGACTAATAACGTCAAATCGCAGTCAACATTTTTGGAAACAATATATAGAGATAAGTTGATTCAATCCGCATTTACATCTATGCATTTCGGTCAAACTTTTAGCTAAATATGGTTATTAAACCACCACCCCTTCGAACTTAAACTCCCCCGACAAGGGAAAGCATTAAAGATAAAGAATCAGGATTCGGATCAGTAAGAAATCACTTCCATAATGCAAGAAACCACATTTACAGAATAATAATGATCCTTACATACCAAGAAAAAAATGGCGCAGAATCCAACCCGAGTACACCGCCCTTCAAGAAAATAAATTTCCTTCAATCGCAGTTTAAGACGACCCAGAACAACAAAGGGAAAGGAAAATCACGAAGGAACTGCCCCTGTATCAAAAATTTCCCTCAACCCTTAAGCAAACCTGACGAATCGCTCACGTTCTGGAGGACAAAGATGGGTGGATCTGCCGATATTCTTTGGACAATTAAATGGGTCCAGTCCAAATCCGACCCTGCTTACGTTGTAGGGGCAGGAATTTACCTTGTCAACTGCCAATTTCAGACAATGGTTCTAAAGATATTTTTCTCTTTTTTCGGATTTGCATCCTTTAGAAAAGCATTATCAATTAATCATGGGGATTGCATTGGAATTCCACCCAAGGTCGCATCGCTGTTGCAGTTACTGTGTGCGCGTGAAATTTTATGTCGAGCTCATTAACTGTCGCCTGTCGGTTCTTTCTTCATCCGTGGAGATGGATATAGGGTATTATTACTTTTGGCCGAAGGTCTCTAAACCCAAAACCTAAATTTGTTTTTTTTTTCTCATTAAGATCTATAAAATTTAAATTGTTAACATATTATGCAATTTTTTTCTTTGGAAATCATGACTTGTAGTCTTTGAACTCTTATGAAATAAGATGATGCTTTTTTTTTATTAGTATATATTTATGTGCATGCAATTTTATTCAATTTTGAAATTGATTATATTTGGAAAAGAATCATTAGAGGTTAATTTAATAGTGGAGGATTTTGACTTAAAACTATTAAACGTTTAGTAGTTAATAAACCAAACCAAATCAAATATGCCCAGTAAATTTCGCCCTAAAGCAGGATCTGTAGAGGGTGAGATGTACGTAGTCGTACTCTTACCTCTAAAGAGTTAAAAAGACTATTTTCGTGGAGAAAATAAATAAATAAATAATAAAATAATAAAAGAAAATAACTAAAAAGAAAAATATAATATATTAAAAAATAGCTAGATTAATACTAATAATAAAAGATAAATGAAAGTAAAGAATAAATGCATGGATGCATACTTACATAAATGTATAAATACTTGAATAAATAAACACAATAATTATATGCTCAAACCACTAACTAAATATCACTTCTCCCTCAATCTATCCTATCTATCCTCATCTGTCCATTGTTCGATATACATACGTCAGTCCTATATATCCCTAATCGTAATATGATATTTCCAGCTCGTCCTATTAGAGGTTATGTCCTCAGAGAGGTCTAATCTCGCCAAATCCAGTCGAATCTGCTCCTCCCACGTCCTCCTCGGTCTCCCTCTCCCCCGCCTTACTTCAATTTGTAGCCCTTCGACTCTCGTGAGGGGCTCGTCAACACGCCTTCTACGCACATGTCCAAACCATCGCAATCTCCTCTCTCTCAACTTGGCACTTATAGGTGCGATAACTAGCGTATCTCTAAAGACCTCATTCGAGATCTTATCTAATCTCGTACAATCACACGTCCATCTTAACATTCTCATCTCCGCCACCTTAAACTTCTGCGCATGCAACAGTCTCATAGCCCAAAACTCTGACCTATATAGCATGGTCGGTCTTATAATCGTCCCATAAAATTTTTCCTTCAACTTTAGTAAAAATCTTTTATCGCATAAGACTCTCGTAGCCGCTCGCCATTTCATCCATCCGACTTTGATGCGATGGATGACATTGCCTTCAACGCTCTCATCCTTTTGTATGACAGATCATAAATATTTGAAACTATCCTTCTGTGGGAGTACTTGATTTGCAATCATAACTTTCATTCCAACTTCCTCCATTTCATTAGCGAATTTGCACATCATGTACTCAATTTTTGAATGACTCAAACATAGTTCTTTAGCCTCTAGTGTTACTTTTCAATGCTCCACCTTATCATTCACCTCTTCCTCTGTCTCCACCACTAAAACGATGTCATCTGCGTACAACATACACCATGGCACTTCGTCTTGTATGTCATGAGAGAGTACATCCAAAATTACCGCAAAAAGGAATGGCCTTAATGCTGACCCTTGGTGCAATCTTATATCCATCAAAAAATATTCTGTTTCACCCACTGGATTCCGCACACTAGTACTTGCACCCTCATACATATCCTGTATAGCCCTCATATACATCTATGGGACATTCTTGATTTTCAAACATTCCCAAATAACCTTTCTCAGTATAGTATCGCGCTTTTTCTAGGTCTATAAATACCATATGGTGACTTTGTTGATGCTCTAGGTATTTTTTCAGTAGCCGTCTGAGGATATGGATTGCTTCCATCGTCGATCTCCCGAGCATAAACCCAAATTGATTCTTTTGCACCTGTACTTCTCTCCGCAATCTACACTCAATAACTCTCTCCCACAATTTCATAGTATGACTTAAGAGCTTAATACCCCTGTAATTGCTACATTATTGAACATCCCCCCTATTCTTATATAGTGGCACTACTACGCTACTTCTCCATTCATCTTCTCGTCTGTAAGATGATGTTAAAAAGACTCGTTAGCCATTAAAATACAATATAGTATCGTAACATATATTATAGCATATAAAATATAATATAGTATCATAACATATTAAAATAAGACAAAAACTATGGTATTAAATTATGTAAAATATTTATTTTACTTTGGGTAAGTATTAGGTTAACATGTTTTAAAATTCGCTACCAAACCCATAAACTAAATTTTTTATCGGATCACTTGGGTAAATGGGCTTGATTTAACACAAAATGTTAGATGAAAAATCAAATCATTTGGATTAGAAGTGTTCATTTGGGACGGGTCTACCCACAATCCTAGACCTTACACGGCCCATTGGGACAGATCCAATGCAAAAATTGAATCCACTGGATGGGTCCGGGTCCATACTTAGGGTCTGTTTTGTGCAGTGTTCTTAAAATTATAATTGACTTATAAGCACTTTTTTTTTCAAAAAAGTAGTGTTTTGCACAGCCAAGCTTCTATTACTTGTTCTTATTTTAAGAAGGTGAACCTTTTAAAAAATAAGCACCTCCTGACATGCTTTTTTTCCTTCTAAAAAATAAGCACCTCCTGACATATTTTTTTTTCCTTCTTACAAGACAATATTACCCTAATGAACTATTTTGTGAAGGTAATTTTGGTAATTTACAATATTTATAATTTTACTAATTATCTTAGTATTTGCACAAAATATCACCCCTTCTAAAAATAAGAAGTAGTAGTAAAAGAAGTAATAAAAGAAGTAGAAGAAGGTCTGCGCAAAGCAGAGCCTTAGACGCATGGGTATATATGTAGATCTGGATGATTATTAAATAAAAATAAAATAAAATAAAGAATAGTTAAAAATAAATAAATAAACTATTATAGTAGGCTCTATTTGTATTTCTACCTGGCTTGTACTTCTGCTTCTCCTTCAATGTGGAGAAGACTAAAATCATGGCTATATAAATTTTTGGGAGTGTTGTAATAGTATTTTTTCTATTCTATTTTAAAGTACATTGGAAAATTGAGAAGACCCTTAGAAATTGGAATATTCTAAACCTAATTTTGAGCCACATTCACATTCAACATGCTCATCGTTATCTAGATAGCAATACCTCTCCACCACCGCTGGTGATTTTGTTCTAAAATCGCCTCTTCACCATAATCTCCTTCAACCATGGCCTCTAACTTCTACTGGTACCTTTTCCATGTCAGAGGGCCCGATGCCAGTTGACGCCACCCAGAGGTGGAGGCAGGGGGACCATGGTGCCCCCTACAAAATTAAATATATATATATATATATATATATGTAAAAAATAATATTTTTTAATTTGGTCCCCCCCTAAAATATATTCATAATGCTTCGATTCCAGAAGCCCTCCCAGATCAGTTGGTTGGCACTTGAAGGTAAGTTTCTTGATGCGTTGGGTTTGGGTTTGAAACCCACCGACGGCAGGACTAATTCATTTTTTTATATAAATTAAAAGAAAAACTTTGGGAACCAAGCGGATTCAAACTCGTGTGGAGATAGGGAAATCCCAGTACATTGGCCACAAAATTATTCATAAGGCTGATACAACAATTGCCACCGTAAAAATAAGATAATGCGCAGAGTCAGTCTCTGATCCCTCCAAAAATCCAAAGAGAATGTTCTAATAAATAATCGCACCAGAAGTAATCCATGTACACGACAATAACTGCCAGCAGAATTCGTATTTAGTAACAGTCAAATCGAAGGAAGAGATGTGAAGAAGAGTGTGTATTGAAGCGGGCGTGACTTGGTTCTTGCTGCTTGCCCTTTCGTCTCCCCATTACTCTTCTCTAATCAACCACTTGAAAATGAAATACTTGTGTCAACATATTACTCTTGCAACTCCTTGCTGGATAAAAAGATTAGGTAGGTGACAATTTCACAGGGAGCAACTATTAACTGACCAGACGACGAGCAAGATTGAAACTTTGTCGATTGACCACTTTAGGGCAAGTTTGGGAATAGGAATCAAGTCGGCAGAGGCCGGTCGATGGCCCAATTGAAGAAGAGTGGAGAAATTAAGGCGGGAGAAGAGGGAAGGGACGATGGATCGAAACTAGGGTTCTGGGGAGGAGCATTCCAACACCATATTATAGCAGAGAATTCTAACAAATCCTGGTCGTTGATTTCTAATCAGATCGACTACCACGATTTAATGTCATAACTAATGTAATGGGGAATGACTATTGGACCATCCCCTATATATATAAGTTATGTGTTATATATAAGTTATGTGTTATATATATAAGTTTAAAGTTATAAGTTTATACCCTAATAATTAGTTTATACCCTAGTCTCTAATTCCATAAGTTTATAGGTTATAAATTTATATTTACAAAATTTATAAGTTATATTCTTAAGTTGCAAAGTTATAGGTTTATAAAAACTTATAAACTTAGGGTTGAAATATAAATTACAAGTTTATATAAACTTATAAACATAATTTATGAACTATAAGGTATAAACTTATAAATATATATGAACTCATAAACTTAGCTTAATATATAAATATGAATTATAAAAAAAATAAATGAAAAATAATATGGTCTAAACGAGCCTCGCCCGTATCCGCTTAATCAAAATTTGATAAACCGTATCCGTCTATTTTACTAAACGATTTAGCCTGAATGACCCATTTTACAGTTCTAAATTGCCTAAAACCGTCCATTTAAAAATGGACGGACACGAAAATGGTCTAGACCGGACTAAAACCGGATGCCTTCAAGTCTAGTGATTGGATGTTGCATTCTCATCTCAAGGTTCAAATCCCAAATTTTAATAAATTTTAAAAATTGTTGGGTCAATCCTACTCATTTTATACTCGGACCAAATATGCCTACTTCAAGATTTTTTTTTCACCAGATTTCAAAATTGTGGTGATTGCATATGTGATTTTTTTCTGAATAGTAAAAGTTGACGAATTTACACACAATGGTTCAATTTTTATTTTTATTTTCAATGAAAATACATTCTAAGCTAATGATTTTTTTTTTGTTAAGAATTCTAAGCTAATGATTAAACGTCAAGTTTTAGGGGTTTAATATTTGGACCAATTATAAAATTGCAAGTCTGTTCAATTTTTGGTATTTTCTTTATTTGTCAACAAGGTCAAAGTGGACAAATGCCACCTTTAGCTAGAGCCGAGTGCAATCGCTAAATGCAATTTTCATCTCCTTTGATTTGGGGTGTTCAATGGTTTTGGCGATAGCGATAAGTCCCCAATGCTTCCACTTTCGATAAGTTAACATATTTGAAAAATTCATCTGCTTTCGCTTCCGCTAACCACTATTCCGCTTTTGTTACTATCGCTAAGATAGTGGTAATGATAGCGAAAATTATTAATTCCGCTAATAAATAAAAAAAATATAAAAAAAATATAAATGGATCAGCTACTTAGTATACGATACCTGTAACAGATAATAGTAAATCAACATTTTCCAACCGTTCATTGTACATTCCACTTGTTGAATATCAACGCAAAATAGTTAGAGTCCAACAACATAATTTTTTCAAGTTTGACAACAAAACAAACAAGCAATCCATTTTTCATTACAGGTTAGGATCAATATCAAATTATAAGCCATGATATGAGTTTATGTGGAACCTGATTTAACTCTATAAAGCTAAAGACGCAAGTTGATGTAAAGTTAAAAGCAAAAAAAAATGGTACTAGCGAAATTCTGCTACTGTCGTACGCCATCGCTTCCGCTAATATAACGGATTGCATTTCGATCACCACTTTCGCTTTTGCTATACCGCCGGAAGCAGTATAACGAAAGCGATAGCGATACCGATAACGGTTTTCCGCCACTTTCGCTTTTGCTGGACAGCCCTAACTTTGACCTTGGTATCCAAAAAATAAAAATGCTTGAATTTATCCTATAATTATTATATAATAAATCAGCAAATTATTTTTCTAATATAATGGGTTAAGATAAATCTTTTTCTTATAATATTTTTAATTGAATGCAAATTTTATGGTACATTGTGATTGTCAAGGATTGGATTGGAGTTTCTATTGAGAAAAATATTTTGTGCATTGCAAATGGAGCTGGAAGAGTTTAGCTTTGTGCTAATAATAGATTAAAGTAAAATGACTCTATTAAATTCTAGTGCTTCTATTTAGTGAAGTTGCTGAAACTCAATACATCAAATGACGCAATGCATATTGCGTCGCAACGAAAATAACCTCTTTGTATAATTATAAGGTAAGATCGCATACATTTGACCCTAGACCCCGGACCTCTACTTAATTGGGAATAAAAGGAAAAAAAGGTGCAAAATGCTACTTTTGTATATTTTGGGGCCGGAAAGGCGAATTGAACGAAGAATCGGGTGCAAAATGCAAAATTCTGATCATTCTTTTTTTTTTCCCGACGAATTTGATCACCTATTCTTCTACTTCCCCCCTCGTTCAAGGTAAGTATTTCTAATTTATATCAGCGGTACGTATATGGATTTATGCTTATGTTCTTCGTCCGACGAATTCGGTTTTTTTTTGTTGTTGTTAGTTTCCTGTATGAATTCAATTATATGAGTTGGGGTTTTGATGATTCTGGTTTCGCTTTTACAGCAGGATCAATCCTTGTAGCTGAGCTTTGTGGAGGATAAATATGTGGGCGGCTTCATGCCTGGCATCATGTTGCGCAACCTGCGCCTGCGATGCGTGCCGCACGGTTGTTTCCGGGATCAGCCGGCGCTCAGCTCGAATTGCGTACTGTGGTCTTTTTGGGCTTTCTCTGATCGTTTCATGGATTCTTCGAGAGGTTGCTGCACCCCTGCTGGAGAAGATTCCCTGTGAGTTTACTCGCAGGCACATGCATACCTACATATACACACACACACACATATATATATATATATATATATATATATGCATATTTGAGGGTTTCGCAATGTGCCTTCTGAAATGAAAATCCAAACGTAGATTATATTTTGAGAAAGACGACGATTTGATTAACGATATAGATGACATTCCGGCTCTCTCTTACAATATAATTGAATTTTTTTGTTTATGCCTTGCAAGATAATTGATTACTAGTGGACATTCAAAACTCAGAAGCAATTAAAGAATGATCATGCAAAAGCGTTCATAAGTTTTATAAGAAGCATAGTCGAATATAAGGTGTTTCTTTGGATGATTTGTGGTCCTAATTCTTATTCTTTTTAATTAATGGATAGTCCCCTTAACGATCTCATTTATCAATTTTATAGGGATCAATCATTTTCACCAAACTCCAGATAGAGAATGGTTTGAAACAGATGCAGTGCTACGTGTGAGCTTGGGGAACTTCCTCTTTTTCACAATCTTAGCTATTATTATGATTGGCATCAAGAGCCAAAAGGATCCTCGCGATAATGTGCACCATGGAGGTTGGATGATGAAAGTATTTTGCTGGTTCATTTTGGTAGTACTGATGTTCTTTCTTCCCAACGGCATCATCAACTTTTACGGTGAGGCCTCTGATTCTTGTTTGGATTATGACTGTGAGATTCATTAGCCTTTCATCCATAAAATTTGAAATCTCTTCAGCTGCTGTAAAATTCTTGCAATGAGGGTAAAACTCATTGATTTGATTTGTAATGATGATGATGATAACTGAATATGGCTTATGTATATTAGAAGTCAACATGTTAATGATTAAGCTACCTCAATCCCTAATTCATTCAATAATGAGATAGGACCAATATATTGAGTGAAAATATCTAACAGAACTTTGATATGAGGTGGATGGTCCGTAACAAGAATATATTTTTAGTTAATGTATTCATGGTGGTCTCTTTGGTATCCTCCGGCTGTTGTAGTGTTGTCGCTGTTTTGTCATAGTTTTCCCATTTCGGTATAGCTTATAATTTTGTTTCTAAATGCAGAGACAATTTCAAAGTTTGGTGCGGGATTGTTCCTTCTTGTTCAAGTAGTCCTTCTTCTAGATTTTGTTCATGGATGGAATGATAAATGGGTTGGATATGACGAGCAGTTCTGGTAGTCATTCATTCTTAAAGATTGTTTATACATTGCCTTTATAAAGAGGACAAAGGTTTTGTGTTTGATCTTGAGAAATTGCTATTTCTCTTGCTCTCTTTCTGTGATTTTGCAGGTATGGGGCTCTGCTCGTGGTTTCACTTGTATGCTATGTTGCAACCTTTTCATTTTCTGGACTGCTTTTCTATCTCTTTACACCTTCAGGACATGACTGTGGGCTCAATACCTTCTTCATCGTGATGGGTTTGATTTTCGTGTTTGTGTTTGCTATCGTCACCTTGCATCCATCTGT
>JAOWBN010019236.1:0-10698 GCA_028565015.1 Pinguicula moranensis
AGGTTGCTACAATCATATATACAACATTAAAGTATCAATACATAGGCCTAAGGTGATTGGCCTTAGGACATAACACTAACAGTTACCACCGCAATAGCAAAAAAGACTGCGACATGCAACCATACAAGCTGGTAAACAGCCGCTTGTGGAAGCAGAAACAAGGAAAAGAACCTATGCATGTGTTGTGTTGTCTCAAAATCTGAGGCCAATGCACGAGCGTTTAGGACCTCACAAGGCCTTGAGTGACTGGAGACATCAACCAAGAACCACCACATACTACATCATGAATTTTCCGAGGTACTATGACAAGGAAAAGCTTCATTATGCACTAAGTAGACGAGGGAAGCTAGTTGCTTTAAAGACTGATAGGAAGTTGAATCAAAACGGTTTTGTATTCGGTTTTACGGATTTTACCAGAGGCTAAACATCATCACTGACCCAAAGCACCCCTTCTAGCTCAAACTTGGGTATGTAGGCACATTGAAAGATTATGTTTGATGGAAAAGTTGCAAGTGACTCTTAAGGCTGCAGGTTACTTGAACATCATAGTCAGTCCTATCTCACAAACCAAGGTCCTGTTATGGGAAGAGGAAATCCATGACCTCGGAACCTTATTAAAAACCGACTTTGAGTGGCTCTTAACCATGTTGAGAGAGGTACCTCCAGCTTGTCTTAAATAACATACCTCCAGCTTGTCTTAAATAGATTATATTGTAAAGTCTCCCAATACAGTTCTGGAATGAAAAGATTCTAATGCAGATTAGTTGACAACTGGGTACTTGTATCAAGATTGATGAGTGTAGCCTTAACCATCATCACTTAGAGGCTTCTTAAATGTTGATACAGACGAAGTGGGGTTACAAATTACCAATGGAGATTAGGCTAACTATTGATGGTACTGAATTGACACTCTATATAGCGGAACTGAACCCTGAAAGATTTCCTCAAAGATCCTGATATGCCTCATCAGCAACCGAATCAGACTGCAGCTCCACTAGCTCATCAGATGACTGTCCCTCTGTAGATGCAGAAGCTTGACGCCCATGTGAAATGAATGCTCAGGAGAAAAGCTTGATACCATATGAAGAAATGAATGAGAAGAGGAACTCAGTCAGTAACAGTATACCATAATATATATTGGATGAGAAAGTTGATTCAGACACTCCTCATACTAACTACTGGATCCCGCAGAACCTCCACTGGTGGCCTGAACCACCGTGCAAACTAGCACCCCTAGTACCCCTCATAACCATTTTACACAGACCCAAGATGTCCAACTACCAGAAAGGGATAATCTCGAGCCTATACCCGAAAGCAGTATTAAAAATGCTTTGACAGCGAGTCAGCCTACTAACTCAATACTACTACTAGACCAGCACATTGAACCTGAATCTCTCAACACCATATGTTCAACAGTGCTTTCCACTCTAGCTGAAATAGAAGGCCAACCTCTACCTGTAGCACAAACACCTTACTAACTGATTCCACCACCCCCCACCCCTGAATCCATGAAAGTGACACTTTCAACTCCTGATTAGAGGCCCTTAGAAAGCCCCAAAACGCGAAGCCAAAACAAAAATACCAAATGGTCAAAGAACAACAACTCATCTTATAGGACTCAGTTGATCAGCTTTCCCCATCACAAGATCCCCACCACTCAGTAGGACAGCTGGAGCTGGCTGGTTGTGACCTGCCTAGAGGATGCCTCAGTGATGAAGTTGAATCCATAATGGCAGCTGGGAGAAAGATATGGCTATTCTATGGAGACAATTAAGCAAAGGTGCACCATAGACTCATGCAAATGAATAGCCAATTGAGCAGATCCATAAGACTATCTACATCTGGCAGCAGCAAGAAGCGAGATGACCAGTTGACCCTATGAAAGTTATAACATACAATGTAAGAGGCTTATGTATCCACGTAAGGAAAAGAAGAATTAGATGACTCATATCAGTGGAAAAACCAGATTTCATCATCTTACAGGAAACAAAGATAGAATTGGTTACAAAAGAGGTAGGGCTATTGTGTATATGGAATGTCAACAGCTTTAAAAAGCAAGGCCTCTTCTCAGCAGACTGTGCATTAGGAATTTGTGGAACATGGCATCAGGATGATACTGTCTCAAATATGTTAAACATCTATGGTACTAAAGATCTACCAGCTAAGATGAATAAGTGGTAAGAAATCAGAATTTAGTACTCGAGGAAAGATGATCAGAGATGGTGCTTAATGGGGGACTTTAATGTAATCCTAAATCAAGGAGAAAGGAGAGGCACGGACCATAGACCAAGTCAGCAGGAGCTATCTTAGTTTCAGTCTTTTTTCTCGGATCTACAGGTCACTAATCTACCTCTAGCCAACAGAAAATTTACTTGGTACCTCAGCTCTCTCAAAACCATGAGTAGATTAGATAGATTCCTTGTTAATGATAAGTGACTGGGTGAAAATCAAACCAATGTGCAGACTGCTCTTCAAAAGGAAGACTCTGATCATTATCCTATTTGTCTCTGTTCTGATGTCCTAAACTTGGGGGTCGAAGCCTTTATGGGTGCTAGACTCATGGATATAGGATAATCAGTATGTAAACATGATTAGTGAAGTCTGTACTAGCACCTGTCCCAAAGGATATGCAAGCTACAAAATTTAGGCAAAGTTAAAGACTCTCAAAGATTGCATTAACGAGTTGAACGGAAACAACCATAGCAGTCTGTCAGCCAGAAGGAAACACTTACTTGCAGATACTGAAAAAATGATGGAAAATTTCCCTAACATACTAGATAAATCAGCCCTTCAAGAAATCAGCCAACTAAGAGATGAGCTAACAAAAATCACATCGGCTCTGGATGCCTCAAGTTATCAGAAATCTAGAACTAGATGGCTGCAACAAGGGGACTGCAATAGTTCCTATTTCTACAGCATGGTGATCAACAACAGAGAATGAACACAATCCTAGGTGTGTGGAATGAGGAAAAATGGATAACTGATCTTGATAGTGTCAAGAACTGCTTCTACAACCATTTTGCAGAAAGATTAAGGGAGGATTATGGGAAAGACCTCAACCTCTAAATATGTACTTCAATAGACTCACCCAATCAGCTGCTAGAACTCTCCTATACACCTTCTCTGATTTTGAAATATATCAAGCAATCCAGGACCGCAGCAGCTCCAAAATCCCAGGCCCTAATGGTTTAAACTTCAAGTTCAGCAAGTAGTTCACTCCCCTACTGCAAGAAGTTCTTCTACAACTCTTTAGAGATTTCTATAGGAATTGTAAGCTTTCAAAAGGTACAAATGCAGCCCACATAACCCTTGTAGCAAAAACAAAGAACCCTCTAAGAGTGCATGACTATAGGCCCATCACATTAATAGGGATATACCTAAGATCCTTTCCAAGGTTCTTGAAAACAGACTTAGACCCCTACTTCCACATATTATATCACCTCAACAGATGTCTTTCATTAATAACAGGAAAATCTTGGATGGAGTGATGATAGCAAATGAGGCATTAGACGAATGCAATAAACTGAAAAAATAGGCCATTGTCTTTAAGATAGATTTTGAAAAGGCGTTTGACACAATGAATTGGTCCTAACTCTTACACATGATGACAGCCATGGGATTTCCTGAAGTATGGTGCTGCTTGATCAAAGAAATGTTGTAGTCAGCTTCAAGTTCATTCTTAGTGAACGGAAGCCCAACCAAGGAATTCTATCCCCAAAGGGGACTGAGACAGGGGGACCCTCTCTCCCCTTATCTCTACCTTATTGCAGCTGAAAGCTTATCCATAATGATCAGCAAAGCAGCAGAATTGAACCTCTTCAATGGTCTGACGGTAAGTACGAACAATGTGTAGCTAACACACTTGCAATTTGTAGACGACACACTTCTGTTCAGCTAACCTGAGGGGAAATCAGTCCGAACTTTTAAGTCCATCCTCCTGAATTTTGAGCTACTTTCTAGTCTCATAATAAATTTCCAGAAAAGCAGTTTAGTTGGAATAAACATGGACCCAGAGCTAGTGAATGATATGGCGGCATATATAGGCTGTAAAATAGAAACTCACAACTCACAACGTACCCAGTATATTACCAACTAAGTTGGTGTCTGGGGGGTCAGATGTACGCGGTCTTACCCTTATAATTATACAAAGAGAATGTTTCTGTTGCGACCCAATACGAATTGCATCATTTGATGTATTGAGATCCAACAACTTCACTAAATAGAAGCACTGGAATTTAATATAGCCATTTTGCTCCCCTATAGATATTTGGGACTACCACTAGGAAGGAATCATCAGAAGAAAGACATATGGCAACCAGTTATAGACAGATTTCACAAGGTCCTCAACAACTCAAGCCAAAAGTACATATCAGCAGGGGGAAGAACCATCCTACTCAACTCAGTTCTCACATCCCTTCCTACACACTATTTTGGGTATCTAAAAGCCCCTTTAGCAGTCTTACACGAATTAACATCACTGCAGAGAAAATTTCCATGGGGCAGATCCAAGTTGCACAAAAAAGTTAGTTGGGTGGCTTGGGAAAAAGTAACTGCATTGCTAGACGGGGTGGGCTTGGTATCGAGAATCTGAGGTATCAGAATGATGCTATGTTAGCGAAGTGGGGAGCTAGAATCCTCTAGGGAGAAAAGTCTTTAACCATGGATATTCTAAAATATAAATATGCTAAGCAGGGCATTCTAACAGTGGGGAATTTCAAGGAACTGAGGAGAGTAGATAAAAGCCAGATCAGCGGCCGAAGATGTAGCAAAGCATATGAATCCAGATAGTGGAGAGACCTCCTTAAAATAATGAGCTCAAACTGGATAATGAACATGGAGAGACCTCCTGTTTCTAGTGGCATAGTAACCTTCTCCCGAGAAATCCAACTCACTTTTTTATGCTCTTTAGTGGAGCCCCATAAGAAGTTTCTCTGCATTTGCTCCAGATTTTTGGTAAAACACTTTGGGGCTTTGAAAAATCCAAAGAGGTGAGTAGGAAATGAGGTCATAACCGAATTCATCAAAATAAGTTTTCCTCCTTCTGAAATATAGTCATGCTCCCAGTTGTTCAACCATCTATTGAATTTGCTGAAAATTGGATTCCATGTTACTTGTTTGTTCTGATTTGCTCCTAGACGAATGCCAAGATATGACAATGGTAAGGAGCCAGTTTGAAAACCTAGGTACACAACCATGTCCTCCAACAACGAGGATTGAATATTGAGTCCAATCAGTTTGCTTTTAGAGAAGTTGATGCGCAGGCCAGAGGCTAACTCAAAATTCTAAAGCACAACTTTTATAGTTAAGATGTTTCTCTACTCAGCATACCCAATTATCAGAGTATCATCTGCAAGTTGCAGATGTGTGAGATGCACTTTGTCTTTGCCAACTGTCCCGCCTGTGAGAAGCTGAGTATCTGTAGCTTTTTGAATCATCTTGATGAAATCTTCAGCAGCAATTAGAAACAGCGAAGGAGAAAAGGGGTCTCCTTGTCTCATACCATGTTTAGGATAGAATTCAGTAGGAGGACTTCCATTGATTAGAATTGATGTTGAAGCAGATTCAAGTATTGCTTTTATCTAGCTCAACCAGCATCTAAGAAATCCCATATGCTCCATAACCTCATAAAGATATGCCCATTTGACAGTATCGAATGCCTTTTCAAAGTCAATTTTCAGGGCCTCCTTTTTGAGCTTCTTTACTTCATCAATTGCCTCATGGGCTATCACAACCCCATCTAGTAGTTTTCTTCCACGAATAAAAGCCATATGTGTTGAGGAAATTACATCAGGGAGAATAGTATTCAATCTATTAGTTAACGCCTTAGATAATATTTTTGGCATTGAGCATGTCAAAGTAATAGGCCTGTAATCAAAGACATGCAGAGGAGAATCCATCTTGTCCATAAGGGTTATATGAGTTGCATTAATTCCTTTTGCCAATTTTCCGTACCTGTAAAATTCCTAAAATAATCAGCAAATGTCAAATTCAATGGCATTCATAAATTTAAAGTAAAACCCATCCGGGCCTAAACTTTTGCTGCTACCACAAGCTGAAATGGCATTCATAATTTCAAAAATAGTAAAGGGGGATATTAAATATATTTGGGCCATAAAGCTGAGGGTTTGAATTTCACATTGGTTATCCTTTGTCTCTCCCATAAAACTTCAGTGTACAAGGCTTGGAAATGATATTTAAAATGTTGTTTAAGCAAATTAGGTTCTTCTAACCATGTGTCTTCATCCCAGATTCCATTAATATAATTCTTCCTCCTATTGTTGTTTAGAACCCTATGGAAATAGACAGTGTTAGAATCTTCCTGCTGAATTCAATTTATTCTTGCTTTCTTAAAGGTGAGACTGTCCAATGTGTTAGTTACTTTGAGAAGATACTCATTCAGCATATTAAGATCTGATTCTTGGCTAGAAGATAGGCTTGTAGTTTTGGCCTTCCTAAGGCTGTAATCTGCTCTAAAATCATTCTTCTATGATCAACTAAATTCCTTGGTGCAACCAGATTCCACTGTTTTATACTAGCTTTAATAGCTTGTAACTTGGTTTTGATTCTGAAGCTTGCATTGCCTGGCGGATTAGTGGAGGTCCAGATCCTTTTGATCATTTCTGTAAATGTTGTCTTCAATCCAGTAGTCAAGTACCTTGAGAGGTTTTGGACCTTAATTCTGCATCTTACAACATAAATTGACGGTACAATGGTCAAATCATCCTTCTTCAAACTTGTTTGAATCCAGTTGATGTCATTGCCCAACCATTTATCATTAACCAGGAATCTATCCAACCTGCTCATGGCCTTCAAAGATTTGATGTACTCGGTGAATTTTCTTTCTTCCATTTTCAAGTCTATCAAATGTAGATCTCTGACCAAGTCATTGAATGCCTTGAGTTCAGCAATATCAGGGCAATGAGTTGTGCCTCTCCTCTCCTCCTATTTAAGTATTGCATTGAAGTCTCTCATGAGACACCATTTTTGATCCTCTTTATCCACCAGAAGCTCCATGTTTTTCTACCATTGTTGTATCTTGGAGTATAGATCCGTTGGTCCATATATATTTAGCATAGTGAAAGGTATTGTCTCATTAGACCAGAAGCCAAATATTCCCAAGAGATCAGTATCAGAGAAGACAGAATTTCTGTGGAACTTATGCTTATTCCAAATGAATAATAGACTTCCTGATTGTCCAGTTGATCCCAAGTGCATCCATTCAAAGTCTTTGTCCATCTATAACTTAGTACACATTTTCTGATTCATCCATTCTACCTTGGTTTCTTGAATACTCAAAAATCTGGTTTCTCTTTCATTATGAAGGCTCTTAGTCTTTTCCTCCTTCCTGGGTTGTTTAGGCCTCTAATATTATAAGTTATGACTTTCATTGAGGACGGGATTCCTCACCTTTCCTACAACTGCCAGGTGTCAGAGGTTTTTGGGATTTCCTCATTTGTCCATTCATGTGAACAATGTATTGATGAATTAATTCTAGATTTTGGCCATATGTGATACCAAGTTCTGTGCCAATTTCCATTACTCTATCAGCTTCCTCGTTTAGCTGCCATGAGTGCTCCATTTGACTCTTCTGAGGATGTATATCACCCAACCATTTATCTAGAGTAGCTTGTGCTCCAGAGTTGTCACAGTCAACCTATTTTTTGGACTAACTTCTGGTTAATACCCCAGATTTCTTTATCTTCACATTCAGCAGTGGGGATGTTCCTACAAAAGGAGTGAAAGCAAAAACATTCCTCAAATCAACCTCATTTTCCAGAGGACTCTGTTGATTAAATTAGGTCATAGCCTGCATTTGTGGTGTTTTGCTGATTTTGATCCTCTGTCATCATTGCAGTTGTTCTGGGTACTGATCATAATGAAAGAGGAACCTCTGATCAAATGACAGCAGTTGTTCTGGGTACTCTGCACAGTATCATTTAAAACCAGACCATGTTTAATAAGTTCATCTTTTACTACTTTGGAGCTAAATTCCTTTGATAGGGATGTGCCAGATTATGATCCATATATTCCTCCTCTGAAAGGTCCTCTAAGATCATAGTTTTAGACGCTTCTGACTTAGATCCATCATTGATCTGAGACCACATGGTTGTCGTGGTGCCATAGCTCACTACTACTCAACGTGTCCGCTACTTGATTTGCTTCTCCCAGATAATAAAGTATTTTAATCGATTCCAGTGCTTCTATTTAGTGAAGTTGCTGGAACTCAATACATTAAATGATGCAATGCATATTGGGTCGCAACGGAAACGACCTATTTGTATACTTACAAGGGTAAGGCCACACACATATGACCCCCCAGACCCCAACCTAGTTAGGAATATACTGGGTACGTTGTTGTTGTTGTGTCAAACAGAGAAACATATGGGATCGTAGGGGTATAGAGTATGGGGGTCACAACTTCCTTAGTGTGCATGCACTAAAAAATAATCTACCGTCCGCTAAAGAATAAAGCCATGTATGTAACCAAAACACCATCAACTAGAGTAATCTGAGAGATGGGTACCTTACTAGCCTTATGGCATGAAATAAGGCAGTGTTCCGGTCCCCATCTTTCAGGCATTTGACTCTGCTTTGTCACTTTCACAAAATTCTTCTTGGTGTAAGCAGAGCTCATAATCCCGACGAACCTGATCAAGATTTGCCCATAAAGACTGTTCACTAAAGAATCGAGTGGTCAGATCCTGTATTGTGGTATGGAGTTTCTCTAGATCTGAAAACACATACCCAAAAATCTTTGTTCCACATGCGAAGATGGACCTTAAATCTCTTCAACTTAGAGGCCAACTTAGCCATATTTTGTAAGGAACAAAGTTCTCACTGAGATTGTGTAATCGTGGCCACAAAATAAGAATGAGTCACCTATATATGCTAAAAACGACATGGTGTAGAGGGACAAACCTCTACATGGTTCTAAATAAGCTAAGGGTTATGTCACTTGGAGGCACTGGTTCTATAACTGTAAGCACAACATCTGAAAAGTGAGACGACCAGGAAGGAGTGATCAAGGCCCTATCCAATCGCTCCTGAATGAACCTATTGACACGCATACAGAACCTGGTGAATTGTTTGTCATGATAAGGCAAAATATATAAGTAATTTTGATCAATGAAGTCATTAAAGTTTGCCTTAGCTTGTGGGGGGTAAGGCATCCCTCCTGACTTTTCAGAATCCAACAACAAAACATTAAAATCCTCCAAAAAAATTACCAGGATAGATGATGGTAACAAAGAGTAAATATTCATCTATAGTTGTTGGCATATGACCACATCACACTCAGCATAAACTAACAGAAAAAGCGTGATAAATCGCTGCCAGATTTCCAAGAATGCTAACAATTGCTCAGTAAGAAGAACCATAAATAAAGAATACCTGACCGAGTAAACAAAAATCTTGTCACCCATATATTCTTTCAAAATAACTGTTGGTGGAATGTAATCGAGTGAAGTGATCGGCTCAAGCACAATAAAGAAAAAGACATTATGGCACCTGATAAGATGGTGTAGATGCCATTGCGAGGATTGCACCATGATTCCTTGTGCATTTCATTCGAGGAAATCAAAAATCCAAAGTAGAGTAGACATAGTCATAGAAGCAATCAATTTCTTACTATTAGCAAGTTGTCCTCGTTTGCTCTTCATGGTCTCATCATAGGCAGGATATTCTCCAAAGTAGTATATATATGCACCCACATGCAAACATGTGCGATTAACACCATCAACCAAGGTGGCCTAAGTAATAACTGGTAGAGTACCCTCTGCTAAAGGGTGTTGTGTTCTTTTTAGGGGTGCAAATTGTAAAATAAATCGGGTCGATTTCTAACGTTCCGAAAATTTTCATTTCGGATCAACTTTAAAATCGAACCCAAAAATATGTAATTCGTGTTCTAGAGATGAAGGAGAAGTTGAACTTACCTTAGTTCACCGGAAAACCAACAAACCCGTGCGTTTCGATAAAAAACCGAACATGATTTGAAGACCACGAAGTCTCAAAATAGAAGACCTCAACCAAGAGCACTCCCTGACTAGTGAATGGGCTGCTAGACCCGTAATCGGAAAAAACATGGTGACACAACGTCGGGATTTTCTCACGGACATTTTTTTGGTCGAATTCGTGAAGAGACAAGATGGAGTCGAGCGGAAGTCCCATAACACTTCTATTCGACCGATGAGATGAATTTATCTCATTTTCATTTGGGCTTTTTGGCCCAAAAACAATTAAATGATAATTGATTTTTCAAGTGGGCTCAAAAAAATTAATAGACTTGGTCTTGAATATAATTCGGGCCCAATAAATTTAATTTAATCCCATGAAATCCAATTTCAATTAATTGTAATTTGATTCAGATCCCACCAAAATCCAATTAAATCTCATTCGTGAAATTCGTCAATCATGTCCCATATAATTAATTATTTAATTCTTCAGTTCACTAGATAGAGCGACCTGATAGAATCCATATCTAAATCTGTACTATCATAAGCGGCATCTAGCAATGCATTAAGATTCGATTTAATATGGATACATCGTAATCCTATAAATCTCATTTAGTATTAATTCTTTCGTCACTTAACATCTGATGATTAATGTCAAGCGTAGGAATGTATCATCCTTAACCATTAATCACTTTCTTGATATATCAGTAAATAATTGTTAATATGTGACTATCTCATAATCACAAAT
>JAOWBN010019247.1:0-10698 GCA_028565015.1 Pinguicula moranensis
TTGCAACAATCGATAGTTTCCAAGGACGTGAAGCAGATGCTGTTATTATATCAATGGTAAGCTTCTATTTCCTGCAAGAACCAATCTTTGAATACTCTCAATCTGTTTCTAATCAGTATTAACTGATAACAATTACGGTTGAGTAAAATTT
The DNA here is from genome assembly GCA_028565015.1 of Pinguicula moranensis. Classification (NCBI taxonomy): domain Eukaryota; kingdom Viridiplantae; phylum Streptophyta; class Magnoliopsida; order Lamiales; family Lentibulariaceae; genus Pinguicula; species Pinguicula moranensis. The sequence goes on from JAOWBN010019247.1 coordinate 152, forward strand.
CTGAACTTTTTGGCATCGGTTTTGCTTATATTTACTAGTTAAAGCATATTAAAAACTAATTTGATTATGGTGATTAGTTGAATTAACTAAATGTTCACATGCTTCTTCAACTGAAGCTAGTCTGAATCCTGTGCCCTCGATGTTGAATCTTTAGTTGCAAAACCCTTTCAGCCTATGTTTCACGGTAACAGTATGTATGCCGAATTGCATAATGAGGTCGCACTTGTTGTAAGTCCTGGAATTTGCTATGCATACATGATATGCCTAATGAACCTTGAAGTGAAAAAAATATCGTGTTTAAACCAAACCTATCCAGTAAATCTCGCACTTCACTAAGGTCTCAAAAGGGTAAGATGTACGCAGTTGTACCCCCGGTGTTGCCACCAGACTACAAACACGAATCTTCTTTCCAACCATATTTTATCCAGATGTTGCCTATGCTAAGCAATATGCCTATGGATGAACACGCATGATACACCATCCAACTTATCCCTTTCACTACTTGTTTGTTCTGAAGTACCCTGGTTATTTAAACTCACAGCATTTATCTTATTCATTCAGGTTCGCTCGAACAATTGGGGAGCTGTTGGGTTTTTAGGAGATAGCAGAAGAATGAATGTGGCGATAACAAGAACACGTAAACATGTGGCTATTATTTGTGATAGCTCAACGATATGCCATAACACCTTCTTGGCAAGGTTATTGCGGCATATTAGATACTTTGGACGGGTGAAACATGTCGAACCAGGGGGCTCGGGAGGATCAGGCCTCAGCATGAATCCTATGCTGCCTTCCATCAGTTAGTATACCACAGAATCATACCAGAGTCCACTTCGAATTGCCAGCTAGCTATCTTGAAGGTGCCCAGAACTAAATTGAACATTCAGGCTTCAGCAAGAAGTTCTGCAGGTTGGTTCCTGCATGCTGTGCCATATGTATGTAGTACACTAGTCTTTTAAGATGAAAACCAAAGGTATTGGTCTGACCAGAATCCGGTGTGATTTAAAGTATACGCTCAGGATTAGGTTATATGTAAAAAGTTGATCCAAAGATCTTGTTCATGTATTTATTGGAAACTGATTGGTTAAGGGAAAGATAGGCATATGATTAGAGTCATTGCATTTAAGTTTGTTGTCTTACTATTTCCACATTCATTCCTATAAAACTACATAAAATTGTATCTAGTTTCAATTTCTTTTGCTATATGTAGTCTCTTCTGCTGTGGTTTCCAGATTGAGGAAGCCCTTGTATCTGTCATAGTGAGAAAAATGGTGCCTTAATTTTTTAAAATGTAGTTAATTTTTTCAAATAATTTGCTGGGCCACAATTATGGACCTTATTTGGAGATCGTTGGCCGAACTTTGACAGATTAATATGGAATAACATTGCATGAATTTTATAAATTAGTCGGACCAAAAATTGATGGTGAAAACCATTTTCACAAAAAAAAAAGTGGTGTATGATTTCTCTTTTGAATAATTAACTTGTATTTCATTATGCCCCATCTGATAAAAAAATAAAAAAATCATTATGTGCCAAAAAATTTAGTTCTAAATAATTGGATTATAATAATGAGAAAAAAATTGTGCCTTAGTTTTCAAAATTAATTTTTTAAATAATTTGTTGAGATCACGTTGGCCAAACTTTGACCAATTAATATAGGGATCATCATGAATTTCATAAATTAATTGGGCTAAAAATAATTGGGGAAACCATTATTAGAAAGAAAAAAAAAGTGGTGCATGTTTGTTTTGAATAACTAACTTGTATTTCATTATGGCCCTCGATAAAAAAAATCATTATGTGCCAAAAATTGTCATTCTAAACAAGGGGTGGTTATTCGATCAAAAAATAGACTATTCTCGTAATAAAAATTTTTGGAAACGAAATACTTTTCTCATTTATGGATCGTATTTGTGAAGTTTCAAAATTTTCAAGAACTTCAAAATTCGGATCTCAAATTTTCAAATTCGAGAATTTTTCTAAAATCAAAATTTAGGACAAGAATAGGTTATTCCGTCCCGAATTTTCTTTGAGAATAAAAAATTATTCTCATTTACAAACCATATTTCCAAATTCCCGAATTCCGCAATGAATGTATATAAAGAACGATTGCCGACTGCCATTCCAAACGCAGCCCAGAACAATTTCGGTTACAATGGCGGAAAAGCCTTCAAGCTATCGCATAGCATACGCTCTCTCGCCCAAGAAAGTTCAGAGTTTCATTCAGCCCTCTCTCCTCAATCTCGCCAAGGAACGAGGAATCGATCTGTTCCCTCTCCAACTCGACAAGCCCTTGATCGATCAAGGTCCCTTCGATTGCATCATTCACAAATTGTCCGATTCAGAATGGATCAATCAACTCAACGAATTTGTTTCTCAGCGCCCAGACATTATTATCATCGACCCTCCCGGCGCGGTTCAGCGCCTTCGCAGTCGAATCACCATGCTCCAAGTCGTGAATCAGCTTCACATCAGTCCACAAGTTTCGTTCCGCGTGCCGAAGCAGGTGTCTGTGGAAAGTCCTGAGTCGTCATTGAACAGCGTCTTATCGGAGGGCATCAGTTTTCCAGTTATTGCAAAGCCTATTGTCGCAGATGGCAGCGCGGACTCGTACCAGATGTCATTGGTTTTCAATGAAGAGGGCCTCAATGAGTTGAATTTGGAACCCCCATTTGTTCTGCAGGAGTTTGTGAACCACGGAGGGGTCATCTTCAAAGTTTACGTGGCGGGTCGGCATATTCAATGTGTAAAGAGAAGGTCATTGCCGGATATCCCTGATGGAGGATTGGGTGTGTCTGAGAATTTGTTCTCATTTTCTCAGATATCAAATGTGACTGCGCAGAGTCAGAGTGATGAGAGTGTTGCCAAGGTAATGGAGGCAGTCGATATGCCCCCATCAGATTTTGTGAATGAAGTAGCAGCTCAACTGAGACAAGCTTTGAAGTTGAACCTTTTCAATTTTGACATGATCAGAGATAGTAGGGCTGAAAACGGATACCTGGTGATCGATATAAATTACTTCCCAGGTTATGCCAAGATACCATGCTACGAGACGATTCTGACTGATTTTTTCCTTGACATTTTGCAAGAGAAGAAAAGTCTGGTTACTAAGGATTGTTATGATCCGGCATAGTTAGACTCTTCCAGCAGTTTTGGTATATGAATCATCAAGGTGATGGCATTGAGCTTCATCTTGTTAGACTTCACAATAGGAGATGAATAATCTTGAGCAGCTCATGCGGTTGAGTACCATGAATTTGATTGATAACTTTTTAACATTTTCTGGAAATTTGGTCCTTGTTTCATGCGAGAAACTGCTTAAGAACACTTACTAGGATGTTGGCAACTAAAACCTGGATTCCCCTTTTTCCTTTCATACTTGCTCGAGTTTCCTTCTACAATTCATTAGACTATTAGAGATGGCAATTTGGAAATTTCATTCACGAAGTCCCGAAATCTAGAATCGTGAATTTCGAAGATTTCGGGACGAGAATGGTATTGCCCGTGCCACTCACGAAATTTTTTGGTATGGAATGATAATGGGTTATTCCCGAAACGAACCCGAATTATAGGTATTTGGAAAAAAAAAAAGTGAAATTTCGAGAATCCCCAGTTCCCAAATTCCCAAAATTTTTGGGACATTGAGATTTCAGGATTGAAACGGGAATGCGTGAGCTGCTCCCAAAATTTTTTGGTCCGAGAATAAGAATAATTTTTATAGCTTTTTCTTGTACCGAAATCTCGAATGGTCATCCTAAAGTAATGCTAACTTCAGTGGTTTTCCAAGTTGGTTAGCATTAGATGCATTAATTTTGATTACACAAGACATCATATAATCAAATCTAAACAAAAGCAATGTGCATATATACCACAATATCAGCATATGTATACTGGCAGCCAACACTGTTGTTCCCTATTTGTAATGTGAAGAATGTGTAAGGTTAATGTCAGCTGTAGTATACACGATACATTCTCCAAGTCTGTTGGTCCTGAACCTCAATGCCTCGCCTGTAGATTAAACGGACTGACAACTTGATTCTTTACTTTTCACCCATTTGGAAGTCTTCCTTTCTTGACATCTCCATAGCTTGGCTACCATGGATTTGAATCCTCTCTTTGTATAACTAACAAAGAGCATCGCAAGTTCACTGCAGAGCAGCAAATCATAAAGATGTTGTTTGTGCAGATTATAACAGCCCTAGTTAAACATCTCAGATTTTAAGCTCAAAATAAATTTAACAAGAAAAATGGAGCACTGTCTAGTGCTGAAGTATTAAATGCGCAGAAAGAAGATCAAGGAAATTAAACAGACAATTAACTAGAAATCACAGCAACGACTTCTCGTTGCTGCGGCAAACTATCTTTAGCAGGTCATTAAAGTGTATGACTTACAGAGGTGAGCAAGGAGATCGACCACCATTCACGTAGTAGACAAAAAGGTATGAATCATAGTGCTGCCCGTTGATGTAATAAAAATTGTACAGCCTTCTTAAGCACTCGAAGGACATTTTCTTGTACAAATGCATGGCTGGAGTATTGTATGAGATCACGTGCAGGTAAACTGCACGGCAGGATGAAATACTTGAGGCATACTTCAGAACCTCATGGATTAGTGAACTGGCTGAAATCAATATAAAAAAAATATTCAGCATGAGATATGATTGATAGAAGGACAGGCCTCTGCAGTACGAGAATGAAGCATACAAGGGAAGAGAAAACCCAAACAAACATGCCTATTCCCAAATTCCTGTAGGATTCCACTACTCCCAGGGTTAAGATGTATACTAACGTTTGATCTGTTCTTGAAGAGTCAAAGCTGAGAAAATCTTCTATCTGACGAAAATGACAATTCAATAGGATAAGAAAGGGGGTTATGAGTACAAGAAAATTGGCAATTTAATTTCTGAAGATGTAAATCTTCAACACGTGATGGATTTTCCCTTCAGAAGCTTCATAACCAAGATTTCATTGTGATACCCGCATATATACATGCAATGACTAAGGATAATTAAGCTCACCTCACTTTCTTTAGCTGGGATAATTCGTGCTGTAACAAATCCAATAAGTTCGTCACTCTGCCCATTAGGCTGATTGTGATCAACTGCTCCCCAGGACACAATATCACGGCCATTCACGACATTATGGAAGAAGTCAGGCTCATACCTGAAGGGTCATCAGATAGTTCTTAGTTGAGGTTCATAACTTAACTTAAAATCAGCTAGTTCTTAGCAAAATCACAACTTAAACCTTCTTAGCAGAGGAGATCGTCAGTCTTACCTTATGGGAAATAAATCTACATGGATTTTCTCAAGAACCTCTAAGTCAGATGGTCGTATAGGTCTATGAGATATAATTGGACCACAGGAAACTTTGAAATCCACCATTGAATAACTTAAATTCGATCCCCATAAAATAGTTGATATATTTGGGAACTCCAAGAGCCAATAGCTTGTTCCATATAAGCAACATCAGACACAAAAGCCCTGCATCCCTGCAAACCCAACTGAAGATTTTTATCTTCATTCTTTTTTGAAACGTAAATAAAAGCAAGGCACAATTTAAAAATCACAATTAAAGTATCTGGCGAATTAATTAATTTTGACAACCAAAGCAATTTATATAACGAATTCAGGCCACATGCCCAAACCAATTCCTGAATCAGTATTTCACCAGTGATGCAGAGAAAGAAACAATCATGGTAGACAATTAGAAGCAGCATGAGAGGAGAAGAAATTCGTACTGAAGATACAATTTTTCTGTACAGAAAGGAATAGGTGGATTCGACCGAAAGAAAATCAAAACACAAAACAATGTATTTCGTACCTGGAAATTGAACTTCGCGAAAGATATCTGCGATAGCTCTCGCTTAGATTGTAAAACGAGAATTGCAATGGGAATTGATGTTGAACATCGAACTGAGAGACGAAACAGAGAGAAGGGTTTCTCTTCCACCAATTTTATTAACATGAATTAATCCTGGTCGTTTATGTTGCTGAAATTGTAGGGTTGTGATTCAGTGTAAAAACTAATGGAAAAGATAGTGGCTAGGGATCCTTCCCCATTTTTATTTGTATCAAAAAAATAAAATCAATTTTTGGTTAACAAAAAAACAATTGGTTGTAATCGAAACATTAGTTGCTACTTCCTCCAACCATGCAGTATGAAGCAAGTCGTGAATGCATTTGGTTAATGACATAACCCAGCATATTTGTGGAATGTGTGGCTTGGAGACCAAGAAGGACATTTCAACTATTTTTTATGAAGATAATGTAGCTTGTATTGCTCAACTGAAACAAGGTCCCATTAAAGGGATAGGATGAAGCATATATCACTCAAATTTTTCTTTACACATGGCCTTCAAGAAAAGGGTGATATAAATATTCAGCAAATTCGATCAAGTGACAATCTGACGAATTTGTTTACAATGCACTACCTACTATAATTTATGAAAAGCTGGTCAAAGGGATCGGCATGAGAAAACTCAAAGATGTGTCAGGGGAGATCATAAGATCATGTACTCTTTTTCTTTCACTAGAATTTTTTCCTACAGTATTTTTTCCTAATAAGGTTTTAACGATGTATGGTGAGATGGACATTCAAGGGGGACTGATGTAATATGAATTGAATGTTGATTATGATAAGGACTGAGACATGTTGTTACAATCAAGCGGGCCACCTCATTTATTGTATTGCTTTGACAACATGCACACAAGATGGAAGAAGCAGCACGCCTCCTCCGCATACAATGCATGCATGCCTCCAGACAAACGCTAGATAAGAAAAGACATGCGCCGTTTACATTTATTGATCATTTCATGCTTTGTTCTCAAACCTTCGCTATAAAATCGATGTAAGGAAGTGAAGACTTATCAAAAGATTCAATACAAGAGAAGAAATTGTGAGAGGAAATAAGGGAGAGAAATGTTTGAGTTTTCTTATTTGCTCATTTTTTTAACACTGTCACAATTGATAGGTTATGTACAAAATTAATTGTTTGTTAGTATAAAAGGAACAGATCATTTCAATTAATGGACTTTTTTTGCTTATTAGAGATAACTTGTTTGGGCGGCCGTTAGTATCACAAAAGAATTACAGTGCTAGTTGTTTAGAAGACTTGATCTTTTTGTTGACAAGAACTTGTACATTATTCTTTGTGTTTACAATCGTTAAATTGAAGAAATTAGTATCTAAGTTAGAGAAGATTACAGGTATTAAGGGAAAGATGGATTGATCATTTCCTTTTACATTTCAATTATCTTGTAATCTTTCATATTTCATATTTTAACACTCTCACTCAAGTTGAATTGGAGGGTCTTTGATTCGTAACTTGAACAGTGCACCATTGAATGCTTGGTTGGCTACTATTTTAGTTAAGATATCTGCTAGTTCATCTTTTGATGTGACAAATGGTAGGTTCACAACTCTTGCTTCTATCTTTTCTTTGATGAAGTGTCGATCCACCTCAATATGTTTGGTTCGGTCGTGTTGTATGGGATTCTCAAAAATGCTGATTGCAGCTTTATTGTCATACAGTAATGGACATGGCCCAGTCATTGGTCGTCCTATTTCTACGAGAATTTTTTCAACCAGAGTATCTCTGTTAGTCCTTGTGCGATACCTCGAAATTCTGTTTTCGCACTTGATAGAGTTACCACCTTTTGTTTCTACTTCGCCATGTCACGAGATTTCCCCCTACAAGCATGAATTACCCTGTTGCTGATCGTCTATCGACAGGATTTTCTGCCCAGTCAGCATCAGTATAGCACATCACATTCAGGTGTCCGTTCTTCTTGAAATTGATCACCCTTCCTGGCAATCCTTCAAATAGCGGATAATCTTTAGTGCGGCTTCCATGTGGTCCTCCTGTGGCCTGCACATTAATTGACTTATGATACCAACTACATAGGCTATATCGGGCCGAGTATGAGCCAAATAGATCAATTTTCCCACAAAGCGTTGATATCTCTCCTTGTCAACTAACGGTGCCCCCTTGATGGTTTGCAGTTTGTGATTCATAATAGCCGGAGCATCAACTGGATTGCAATCCATCAGTCCTATTTTTTCTAGGAGGTCAAGGACATATTTTTTTTTGTAATATGAAGATTCCTTCTCGTGATAGTTGAACCTCTATGCCAAAAAAAAATACTTCAGTTCCCCTAGATCTTTCATCTCGAATTCTTTGAACATGTTTTTCTGAAGGCTAGCCATCTCTGTTCTGTCATCCCTAGTAATTATCATATCGTCAACATAGATGATTAAGCATGCCATCCGTCCCTCATTTTGTTTCAAGAACAAGATATGATCCGAGTTGCTCTAGCGGTACCCATATTTTCTCATGACCATGGTGAACCGTCCAAACCATGCTCGTGGTGACTGTTTTAGACCATATAATGCCTTCTTTAATTTGCACACTTCATTGCTTTTGAATGTCTTTGAGAGGTCGGGGGCTGCCATGTATACTTCTTTCCTGAAATCTCCATGAAGAAATGTCTTTTTCACATCAAACTGGTAAAGTGGCCAATCCATATTTGTAGCAAATGAGAATAAAACTCTGATAGCATCAACCTTTGCTACTAAAGAAAATGTTTCGAAGTAATCAACTCCATATGTCTAAGTGTATCCTTTTGCTATAAGTCAGGCTTTGTATCTCTTAATTGACCCATCAGTTTTATATTTCACCGTAAATACCCACTTGCATCCGGCAGGGCATTTTCCAGTGTGAAATTCACATCTTGTCCATATCTCATTTTTTTCCAAGGCCTTCATCTCAGTCTTCATGGTTTGTGCCCACTCTTTTCTTTGTTGGGCCTCTTGTGTATTTCTGGGTATATCAACTGTCTCCATGATCTCGGGTTTTCTCCCCCTGACTAAGTTAGCCACCAGATATTTTGATGCTCTCTGCTCATATTCGGGGACATCTCTTCGAAGGAACTCCTCGAGTTTTCCTAGGAAGCATCATGTATTTTCCCTGTGATTCATCAATCCTGGTATCCAGGGACCCTGTTTCTGGAACTGCATCAGAGGAAACTTGATGTGAATGTTAGAGGCCTGAGACGAATTTTGATTCTCGCATGGTTTAAAGTAATTGGACCTTGCAATGTGAATTACAGTAAAGTACAATTTTATGGTTTCTTCCAATCAGAGGTCCAAAAATTGTCGGATCGGTCTGAAAATTCAACTGGAGTCAAAGAACTCATTGGGCGTCTTCTTGTTCAAAGGATATTGGATTTTAACTGTCTGATCGTGAGATATGAATTTTGGAACAAATTGCTTCTGTTCATTCACGATCTGCTATTTGCAGCACTGCACAATCTTGGTTTTATTGGCGATCGGAGGTCTTAGGATATTCCGATAGATCTAAACGTTTACCCAGTGATAGAATACGTACCAAGACATATTCTCACAAAAGGAGATCAAATTATAACGGTCCGATTGTGGGATATGAATTTTGGAACATACTATTCTCAAACTGGAAGTTGGCCTCCGAGTAGAGGTCGGCAAACGGGCCGGGTCCAACGGGCCCGGCCCGTTCGCCCCGTTTTGAAACAGGTTTTGACCCGCCCGCCCTATTTTAAAAACGGGGCACGGCGGGTCTTTCTATTGAAACGGGCGGGCCTGAGCCCGCCCGTTTACTAAACGGGGCGGCGCGGTTTTTTTTTTAAAACCCGCAGGCCGCCCCGCCCCGCCCCATTGTAAGTCACCGTGACTTACAATTTGGGTTGGGCCTGTGACCTGTTCCAGAACCCTCCCGCAGTCCCGCTCCTCCAGCCTCCCGGCTCTCACAGTCCCGCCTCCCGCAGTTCCAGAACCCTCCCGCAGTCTCGCTCGGCACCGGCAGTCCCCTCCCGCAGTCCCGCTCGGCACAGGCAGTCCCCTCCCGCAGTCCCGCTCAGCACCGGCAGGCCCCTCGCTCGGCATCGCCCTCTCGCTCTCAGTCTCAGAAGGCAGCGACTCTGAAGCCTCACCACTCACCAGCTCACCTCAGCCAGTCACGCAATACACACGCCTAGCCTCACGCACGTCGTCGAGCTCCAGCTGAAAGGTTTCAAAATCAGTAAATGCCCATAGTTTTGGTTTTTGGATGTCTGAATCTGAACAGCAAATTGTTTTCGGATTTTTCAATATAGCGTTTTCAGGATTTTATCTATGTAGTATCCTGGATTAACTCCTATTGCGTTTGCTCATTTGCTGCTGCACTTCTTGTTCTTGTGGCTATTGTATTGACTATTGGCAGAGAACATTTACTTCTTGTTCTTGGTGCTGCACTTCTTGTTCCTGGATTAACTCCTATTGCGTTTCCTCAAGCTCTCTGATGTCCATTTACATTTGGCAGAGAACATGATCAAACATGCTAATCCGTTCGCCCCGTTTTAGAAATGGGCCAAACCCGCCTGGCCTGTTTCAGAAACGGGCCAGGCCAGGCCCGCCTGTTTTTTTAAAACAGGCGGGGCAGGTCTTCCTCCCGGGCCCGTTGCCCCGTTACGGGCGGGGCGGGCCAGCCCGCCCCGCCCATTTGCCGACCTCTAGTTTAAAATATCAAAAAT
>JAOWBN010019269.1:0-10697 GCA_028565015.1 Pinguicula moranensis
AATTAATATTGTTGCTCTTGTGGTCTTTTGTGCTTTAAAATTGTCTTGATAAAAATTGCTTGCCCAATTGAGATGTTAGGTCCAAAATCTTTTTTATTTAATTAAATTTCTAAAATTCATAAAACAGTAAAATTGAGATTTATACCAAATTTTTAATAAAATAACAATAAAATGAGTCATTTATAATTATCAACATGTATAAAATCATAAAGAATAAAGTGGTCTATTTAATTTTCATCAATTCACTCTCGAGTCATTCCTCTAGCATTGTTCAAACCTCAATTTATAGGCAAATTATTTCGAGGTTATTGTACCTCATCATCTTCCCGGTTCTTCAAACCTGGCATCGAGCTCGTTGTTCGATGTTGTCTGGAAGTGAATTGAAAACTCATGGCTCATGCATTTGACAGACATGTCATCACGTTGGGCTTTTGGAATACTCCTTGGTTTGGACCCACCTACTTAGTGAGTCAAGGCCCTTTGTGTTGACCATGCACCTCTTAACCACATGTATGATATATTTGGGCTTAACGAACAATGCGAAAATAAAATGCAAAATCAATGTGAAAATAAAAGACAAGAATGCTTCAATGAGGTCCCTCTTTGCAATAGTTGGAAGAGCCTTATAGCCTTCACGATATAGTTGTGATTGAATCATAACAACGCCGATAAAAAAAATATATAATCTATCAAATTTTAGTGTCTTAATTTATCATAATTAGGATTAATTAATTTTATACAAGTTGCTTGAAATTGTCAAATTGGGATACTCGTCAATCGTCATTTCGCTTATCTCAAAAACCTTGAATTCTAGTATACAACATAATCCAATATATCCTCCTGGTTTCAAACTCCACTAATTCCCAGTGCACTATCTGCTGAGAAGAGTCCTTGCCTTTTAAAACTGGTGGCGTTCCATATACATAATAGACCTCTGAATTGACCTGCAAAACCAAGGTAAGCCCAGTCAAAATAATTGTCAAACCATAGTAAATTACATACCTTTTTCGTGATCACTTCCAATTTGGTTTCTTGTAAGCTTATAAAGTCTGGCTTTTCAGATTATATGAGTGCTCTTATTCTTCTTTTCCTTTCAGGGATATTCAAGCATCTAATGTTATATGATATAACTTTCATTGGGGCAACACAATATCTTTCTTCCTGCTACTTTCAGAAGTAGCTAGTCTTCTTGATTTGCGCAATTGACTGTTCATCTGCATTTGCTTAAGCCTGTGGTGCACCTCTGCTGAGTTTTCCCTATAAGATATCCCTAATTTCCTCCCATCTGCCATTAGAGAATCAGCTTCATCACTGAGACAACCTCTAGGTAGATCATAATTAGATAATTCAGCCTGTTCGGATGAGTGTTCAGGACGTTGGGATGGTGAAATTTGATCAATCCATTCCTCTAAGATAATCTGATTTTGCTTTGAACCTCTGGATCTTCTAGTCTTGCTTAGAGTTTGAGGGTTTGAGGTCTTCGTGTCAGGAGTATGAAGTTGTACTTTTGTTGTCTCAAGTAGGGGAAAATCAGTGTGAGATAGTGTTTTGTGTAGAGGTGAATGAGTATCCTGAACTTGTGGCAGGATTAGGTGGGAGGTTGAGTATTTGGTGGTGGGGGAATGAGGTGCTGTAGGGTGCACTATAAGATGTAGTGGATGTGATAGGTCGGTAGGCTGACTTTCTAGAAGATCATTGTTGGAAATGTAATCTGGAAGGGTTCCATGTTCAACAGTTTTGGGGTGTTTATCCAAGTGCATAGGTGGCAGGTAGATTTTTTGAGACAGTAAGTGGGAAGCTTTGCACAATGGTTCTTGACACCATTGGAGTTTTGAGGGGATCCAATGATTTGTAGTAGGAGCTCCTGATGTACTTGGACACTGTGGATGCAGCAATTCCATCCCAAGCCTGCTCTTGTGCACTCTTATTTATAGAGTTTTCACCCCCTTTGGTGTCTTCATAAAGCATCAGGATTTGCTCGTGTGGTTTTGTTTCACAATGAGTAAGAGCTTCAGAATCAATGGAGGGACAGTCATCAAATGAGCTAATAGAGTTGCAGTATGAATCATACGTTCAGGGACTTGTTGGGGCTTTACCAGGGCTCATCTCTACAATATGGAGGGTCAGATCAATGCTGTCTATAATAATTCTAAGCTCTGTTGGCATTTTTTGTCCCCATGTAGTTTGTATTAGAAGTTGAGCAACCTCCAGGTTGCCATTTAAAGTACAAGTATCAATCTCTATACAGGTTCCTAGCTGGCCACTGATCTGCTTGCTCAGTCAAGAATTGCAGATGTAAGCCATAGAGTCTAATTCATTTGAGGCAATCAGGGGCTATGATATCAAGCGACCGTAGGTGTATATCACTCAACATGGTTAGGAGCCATTCAGTATCATTCTTCAGCAAGTTCCCAAGATCATGGATATCATCTTCCCACGGTAGGATCTTAGATGACGTGATAGGACTAGCTATGATATTTAAATATCCTGCAGCCTTCAGAGCCATATGTAATTTTTCCCATCGTACTTCCCTTCTCAGTGTGCCTACATACCCCATCTTGAGACAGAGGGGTTGTTTAGGGTCAGAACGGATAATTAGGTGTTGTTTCTTGGTTGGAATCCATTGCTTCTGTTGAGGCATAGGCTGCTTGGCTCGTTGTGGAGGTTATGGTGGTAGTTGTCGGGGTGGCAGGGGTCCAGATTGGCTAGTTTCTCCATGTATCATCTTCTTGTGGACAAGACTTGGGATGGTCACAAGTCTGGCAGACATATTCACTTGTGGTTTCATTGTGGGGTACATGGACTTGGCTAAGTCTTTTCGCTTTGGATATAAGGCTATGTTAGCTCTCAGTTGGTTGTTTTCAATCCAGGTGCCATTGAGCCACCTGAGCATGGCCTAAATGTCATGAGGCATAGCGTACTCTACAAATCCAAAGACTAAGCCACTCTGGTTCAATTTCCTTGCAATATTTACCGCCATAATCTTCCCCTGATTACAAAGCATAGACTGAAGCCTTTCTTTGTCGTAGTATCTTGGGAAGCCCGAGAGGTAGTATGTAATGAATCTGTGTTGCAAACTCTGTTCAGCTAGGGGTTGCTGAGGACTCAAACGCTCGTGCACAGATCTTGTGTTTTGAGACATTAGGATGCTAACTAGATTCTTTGCTTTTCTTTCTACAAGTGGTTGTTTTCCAGCTCGGATAGCCGCACGGCGTAGTTTTTTTGCTGTTGTGGTGGTATCGTCCACTCCCACTTGTCCATGATTGTAAACTAGTGGTGAAGAGTCATTGGGATAGTCGGTTTATGCATGACAGAGAAGGGGGGAGGGTAGGAGGTGGAAAGAAAGGGGAGAGAACAGATGGAGCGAGAGGAAACTTTGGTCCCCGGGCGCTTGAGGCCTTCCCGGGGCGGTGGGGCGACGGTGTGTGTGCGTCTACAAGGCGACTAAACTAGTCCAAAGATCGGAGAAGAGAAGAAATGGGGGAGGTTTTCCTGTTCACTGCAATTGCCTCTGTACGGAGAGGAAAATAGAGTCGACCAACATTGTATAAAATTTATCACCATCCCCTTTGATGCTTAAATTATTATAAGTCTTGTGATGTACACAAATGTTGTAAAAGAATAAGAAAAATGAGTTTTGGGGATTATCTTTATTATTCTTTTTGGGAGTACAAAAGATATCCACCATCTTGGCAATAAATTACTGTAACATATGTCGTTGGTAATAAATTTGGTCATCTTGGTAATCCTAGACCAACTAGGATTTTTTTCCTTGTTTATCACCCATCCTGCCGTTGATTCAATCTCTTTCCTTCTTTCTCGATATGCAAGTCCTCATGCATCACATGAACTCTCTAAATTTTATGCACATGAGTGTTCGTCTGTCTGTGCATGTGTCCTGACAAATTCGCACACCTTTTCCGAAAATGTTTCACTATTCAAATCCGATAAAGATGCACTCCTCTTATCTCTCCAACTGTCATGAGACCATCGTATACTCAGTATGACAAAGTGCTACACAGTTCTTGTTGCTCCATTTGTCGTCACTCTCCAAATGACAGGTTGTAGCTGGCCCATTGCTAGTCATCCCACAAGCACATCTCCAAATCAGTGTTAGTCCTCTACCATTTCCCTTCATCCCAATTGTAGCTGAGTACGCCACCAAAAAGGATAACACATACTGGTTAAATACCAAATCATATATAACAAATTGTATTTCAACAAATTTCATTTCTTCAGTCTGCAATGGTACATTCACCTCGTAGCTCAGCATGACATCACACTCTCGATGAACCACAGGTGTGAGGTTGAGTTAGATACTTGCCAATACAGCCAAGGTCCTTACAAATCTTCCACTTTGTCTTTATTTGGCACAACCTCACAACGACAATATAAGCCGCACATAACCTTACCCATATTATATTTTCCACCCCTTTTGGCCTGAGAGAGAAAAAGTGACAACTACGCGTAGTAGGAATTGCTATGAAAGCCAAACAGGTTCCCTAAGAAGTGACTGAAACGTCAAGGAAGCACCTTGAGAAGATTCCTAATGGAAATAAATGCCAAGCGCTTTGCGAAACTCTTACAAATGAGTAAAGTCAAGAAACTTGGTGAGTATGTCAGCAAGCTGAAGGGATGTATCCACATGTGAATTCTGGATCATTTGGCCTTCCACTAAATCCTAAATTAATTTACAAATGTGGATGTGCTTGGTGCGGGAATGTTGCATCGGAGTTTTTGAGATGTTGATGGCACTCATATTATCACATAGTAGCATTATGTCTTGCTGAACCGGCCAATAGTCATTAAACACCTACTTCATCCACATTAGTTGCATTTAGCAACTCCAGGTAGCAAAATATTTAGCTTCCGTTGTAGAAAGAGCGATGGAGTTATGTTTCTTATTGTACCTGTAGGAACTTTACCGTTTACACTGTGTCATGATGCATGAATTGAGTGGAAGCATAAAAGAGGTGTGTGCGTAACGAAAAATAGAGTTTTTTTCCCATGGTTCATGGCTAATTTACACAACTTTACAACAAGAGTAAGATAAGAGTTATACCTCAAGAAGAATTCTTTCACTAGTCTCTTGAAGGTAGTCTCCTCTTCAAGGTGTTCAAGTACCAAAATCCTTGAGAGGTTATACAACCTTTTTGTATAACTTATAAGTGTGTTTTAGGGTGCTAGATCCACAATTGTAGTCAAAGAAGATGAAAGGACAAATTGCAGAATTTTTACCGCTTTCTCAAGCCTCTTTGTTTCTTCTATCAAGACCTTCAAATCCATCAAACTAATACATATGAATGTATTAGAGTATTTATAAAGGTTCCCATGGATTTAAGATGCAAACACATGTACAAGTTAGTGGATCAACATTTGATCCTAACAACACATTTATGCATGGTTTTGTAGAACCATCCACTCAACATTTGTATACAACTCTTTGTATATTGAACAACTCATTGCATGTGACTTTATTGGATATGTTTCTATTACATGCAGTTTCATGTGAAGTACATCCATTGCATGTAATCTAATTGGAAGAAAATATGTCACAATTTCATATATAACATATATGAATTGTAGGAATTTTTCACTAACTTATATTTATTACATTTGTGACCCTATAATTACAAACAAGTCCTTAAAGTTTCATAAATTTCAATTCGGCTCATATGCTTTACCTTAATTACAAATTGACCCCTCAAGAGTTTTATTTTTATGTGTGTGACCCTATAAGTTCCCAATAGCTTGGTAATGGACCATGAATTATCATAATCAAATTATGGTTAATGAATTAAACTCTTTTAATTCATTAATGCCTAATTCGCGTCCATAGACCATAAGTGACATCTAGCAACATATCATGGCCACCCAAGCATTGAGAATAGTCATGTAAGAGACAATTCCTTTCAAGAACTAGTTCTCGTGTAATTAATATTCTTTCACCTTGTTCATATCCTACATCTTGCATATTGAGGTTGTTTGTTATCCTCTTTTGATATAAGCAAGAGATTCCATGTACCGGAGATCATGATCTGAGTGTTGATTATAAACTCTTTCTAATCAACCTCGTACTTTGATTAAAGGTTTCATCATGATCTATTACAAGTGGCTATAGGGATATCGCCTTCTAACTATTTAGGGGTGGTGAATCCTTTATCGATCACTCACAATCCTTTTGTACTTCATATCACTCCCAAAACTATCTATCGTTACCCATTTACGGTGTGACTCCGAATAGAATCAAAGAATGACATTCATACTCAATATCCTAGGGAGACCTCAAGTCTAAGGATAACTTACACATATTATTCTTTAGTGTATTGGCCATTGACAAAATGGTGAACTCTAGTCGGGTCAATCCGATGTACTTGTCAAATACAAGCATTCATATTTTATCTTAGGTATCGCTACACGATAGCTGACGGGATAACCTACTTGCTTAAAAAAGAATCGTCTTAGATCAGGCTAATCTATCCGTATTAGTGATACCATTTCCCACTAATACTATTGTTAGGGATATTTAGTATTGATAACTCATCATCACAATGGCTTTGTAATATACTCTAAATTATCAACATTGGGCTTCATTATTTGGTATGTTGTAATAAAGCAAGTATTTAAAAAATAATGAAAGTTTTTTTTACTATATACATATATAAAAGTGTTGTTACATGGCCCTAGGTAATTGTCCTTAGGGCACAACACTAACAGTACTATAAAACTAGATTATTAGCCCGATAAAAACATCCACTAGTGGTACTTCTCCGGCCATCTGCATTGCCCGCCTAGTCTGCATCACTGTACCTTATTAGTGATGACATGGAGTTCTTTGAACATGAGACTCCATAATCTGCAGTACCACTAACATACCAAAGAATTCTCTTGACAACCTTTAGATGTGACTCCGTAGGTGCAACTTGATGGTGAGCACAGACTCCAACACTGAAGCATTGATCCGAACAACTAACACGAAAGTAGAGTAGATCACCAATGATGATTATGTACTTTGTCGGATCCACAAGTGTGCCATCAACATCTTTGGTAAGTTTATCTTCCATTGACATTGATTCTATCCCAAACCTCTTGACGAGGTTTTGAGTATACTCCCTCTAATTTACAAACAACACGTTTTACAATTGCTTTACCTGCAAGCCTAGGAAGAAGCTGAATTTCCTGACCATGCTCATTTCAAACTCATGCATGAATTTCACAAATTCATCAACAAATGTGAAATTTCGGGATTCAAAGACAATATAATCAACATAGACTTGTGTAAGCAATACCCTACTATTCCCATCTTGCATGAATATAGTCTTACTGACTCTCCCTTGAACACATCCCTTTTTGAGTAGGAAGGCTGTGAGTTGGTCATACCACGCCTACGGAGCTTGTTTGAGGTCATATAATGCTTTGTGGAGGTGGTACACATGATCAAGGACATCTGGATCTTCAAATCCTTTAGGCTGACGAACATAAACTTCTTCCTCAAGATATCCACGTGTAAAAGCTCAAGGTCTAGACTGCATGCAACTGCAAACAGAATACAAAATGATTTCAGTCAGGCAGTAGGGGCAAATGTCTCGCCATAATCATGCCCTTCTATATGAGTGTATCCATGAGGCATCATGCGAGCCTTGTTGCAAATAATATTCCCTTTCTCATCAGTTTTATTCTTGAACATGTATTTAATTCCAATAATGTTTCAATGAGTAGGAGGTTGAATGAGTTCCCATGCATTATTGCGGGCAACGAATTTAGTTTATCCTGCATTGCAACTACCCAATATTCATATGCCAATGCTATGTCAACTTTGGTTGGCTCAATGGAGGAAGTGAAGCATGTAAGACTACTCAGAGCTTTCCTGCCTTTAAACATTGCCTTATAATCAATAGGGGTAGTTTGTGAGTCTGCATACCTTCCTTAACACGGCCAATTACAAGCTCATGTGGATGATTCTTCTTGACCATAGAGACCTGACTATAAGGTACTTGCTAAGTCTAATGCAACCCAAGTGGCACCCCAACTTAAGACGACGTACCAAAGCAACCACGATCCATTGGAATTGCCTAGAGGGCCTATAACTCGTGCTAGATTGAGGAAATTCAAGGAAGGACTAGCTTTGTTGCTATCCAACTTGGGAGTTGATTGTATGGGGGCCGAAGGGAAGCATACAAATCCAAGACACTATGATTGTTGGGCCCTCGATAATCATCTTATCCATGGCCCAATACCAAGTGAAGCACGTCCTCAAGGTGGCTCAAGCATTGGAGTGCATCAACCCAAGTTAATTAATTTACTCCAAGTGGATGAAACTTTTGGCCCAAGCCCAATGTGATTGGCTTAAAGCCCAACTCGACCACCAACTAGAAGTCCATGTTGTCCACCAAATCTCATCCAAAAATCAGTCACAAGGGGCGTTCCAAGTGTTTGACAAAGAGAGCACTCCAACTCTTCAAGTCTAGACCAAAGTGGATGAACATAGTACTTCAAGGGACTTGGTCAAGGGTTGATTTAATGCTTCATTTAATGTAGAATCATGCACCTTTGGCCTATAAAAAGGGGCTTGGTCGAGATTGTTAAGTAGGACATTTTAAAGATTTTCTTTCAACTTATCTATTACTTCGTTTCAAGTTTGAGTGGTGTCGAGCAAGACTTATCACTTGGTTTAGGTTGAGACAAGTTCTCTTATTGGATCATTTGTGGCGTCTTTTCTAAGAAATACACGTAGGCTTTGTTCCCACCTCTTTATAGGTGACGGGTTAAGCGCTCAACAACGTTTTCAGATTTCGATCATTTTGAACCTCCAATTTGGTATTGGGTTTAGTCACAAGTTGGCTAGGTTCATATCATTTTGTATCAGAGCTAGGGTTTGAGCAACGTTGGGCTACCTTGGTATTGTTGGTTTGCGGCTCCTTATAGCCATAGGTTCACCCTTCCTTGTAGTAGAGCTATCTTTTCATTTCGTGTATTTTCCATTCTCAAAATTTGATGCCTTGCTGAATTTTTCCCCCAAAAAAAAAAGAAAGTCAAGTCAAAAGCAAGAGGTAAAGGCCGAACTTTTAAAAAAAAAAAATTGTCGAGCCAGGAAGATCAAAAGCCTCTCTTGACAAAAAAAAAGAAAAAAAAAGAGGAAAGAATCGATTCAGCAAGAGAGCTCTTTCTAGATAGGGCCAATTATTTTTCAATTCGGTTAGTCCTTGTTTTGTCCCTTTAAATGTCTATGTGTGAACACTTCTAAAGGCCACCCAACTTAGATTGAGTTCCGGTTTTGTGAACCGTTGCTAGACTTGACATGTTGTGGATTGAGTCCTAAGAGAGTCGTTAAAAGACACAAGGGAACTTGAGAGGCGATAAAGGCGAAAGGGTGAGATCATTTGAGTGAAAAAAGCCAATTGAGTGCAAACACGAGTGTGAGACCTTCTTGAGTGAAACACGTAAGCGAGTGGTGAGGAAATCTTGTTTTCTAACTTGTTTCTTTGCAGGTACACCATGTCTCAAGGGACACAAACCGGGGATAACGCAAATGAGCCCCCGCCTCCAGTTGACCAAAGATTCCTCATTCAAGCCCTAACGGGCCATATGAGACGTATGATGGACGAGGCACTCAAACCATTGCATGCTCGACTTGACCAAATGGAGGCTAGGAATGGTAAAGAGCAAACCCAAGAGCACCCCAACAATTATGAAAGTAACGAGTTGGATGCATGGTCCATGGGAGGCCAAGAGCCTTATGTACCCCGAGGCCGCGCCGATGTTGGGCTCCATGGGGGCATGGGACGAGTTCCACCAAGGAGGAACGTTGATCCACCAAGGCGAGCAATGGAGAATGACCTTGGTAATGTCAAGGTGAAGATGCCTCATTTTCAAGGCAAAACGGATCCCGAGTTATATCTTGAGTGGGAAACAAAAGTGGAGATGGTGTTCGCATGCCATACATATTCCGAGAGGCAGAAGGTAAGATTGGCAGCCATAGAGTTCACTGATTACGCCATCATATTGTGGGATCAGGAAAAGACAACACGAAGAAGGTATGGTGAGCCCGGGATTGAGGCATGGGCAGATATGAAAGCCTTGATGAGGCGACGTTTTGTTCCTACCCATTATTTCAGGGGACTTTACCAAAAGTTGCAAGGACTCAGCAAGGAACAAAGAGCGTAGAGGATTACCACAAGGAGATGGAAATAACCATGATCCGTGCCAATGTCGAGGAAGACCGTGAAGCCACCATGGCCCACTTTGTCCATGGACTCAATCGAGACATTGCGGACGTGATCAAACTTCCGCACTATGTGGAGCTCACGGATATGCTATATCAAGCCATAAAGGTAGAAGAGCAATTGAAAAGAAAGGGGTCCCGAAGGAGCCATCCCATGGCTTCTCATAGTTTGTGGAAGCCAAGTGCACCCAAGGCCGAAAAGAGTAAGCCTGAGGCACCCAAGGATGGAAAAACCAAGCCTGCCATGGCCATTGGTACGATTACTCTCTCTACTTCTCGTACTCGAGATATCAAATGTTTCAGGTGCCAAGGACTTGGCCATATTGCGAGTAATGCCCCAACAAACAAGCCATGATGCTTAATGTCAATGGGGAGTATGAGTCCGATACGGAACAAGAGGAACCGGTCGAGCCAAGCATCCAAGATGAATTTGAGGAGGATGCGGAGATAGGGGACCTACTAGTGGCACGACAAG
>JAOWBN010019280.1:0-10696 GCA_028565015.1 Pinguicula moranensis
TGTCAACTACAAGCATCCATGTTCTAGTTTAAGTGTCTCTACACTATAGTTGATGAGATCAACTATTTCCTTCAAAAAAAATTGGCTTAGAACATGCTAATCTATCCGGATTAGTGATGTCTTATCTCACTAATCTTATGGTTAGGGATATTTAGTATTGATAACGTAATTAGAGTGGTCTCATCATCACATCTCATTGTGATATACTCTAAGTTATCAACACTAGGCTTTACAATTTCGAATGCTATAAATAAAGCAAGTAAATAATCAAATAATAAAGGTTGCTACAATCATATGTGTTACAATAAAGTGTTTTTTTTTGGGCGGGGGTAAGCCAAATTTTATAAAATGAAAAAGAGTGTATTTACAAAATACTAGCTAAAAGCAACTAACAAATATATACATGCCAAGACATGTAGAGGCTTGACATTCTAGAGAGAGTATAATGATGACTTTGGTGGGTGGTTCCTCGTTCCTGATTCTTAATTCCCGCACTTCCATCGTACCATCCATTATAGCAAGGTGAGCAAGGGATTGGTTCCCCTAGCGTCATGAATGCACAAGCATCTCTGCATTAAGTTCATCACCTTCCCTCGCTCTTCATCAATCTAGATGTCCTATCACATTTCGGCCCCCTTTTATAGCTAAACCGGTACATAGCTTGATCTAGCTTGATGCGCTATCCTCGTTACAATAAAGTGTTAATATGAAGGCCCAAGGTGATTGGCATTAGGGCATAACACTAACAAGGCAAACATGAAACCACCGAGAATGGCATCTAAATGGTGGAGAGCCGTGTGCAGTTTGGCATGCGAGGCTCCATGGTTCAATGCAAAGTTGCAATGTCAAGTTTACTCTGGGGATCACAAGTTATTTTGGGATTCTGCATGGCTTTACAAACCCTTTATCTACTATACACCATAGATTGTATCTAGCGGCTTCGGATAAATGGTGTACAATTGAGGAAAAGTGGCAGGTGTTGGACGATCAATGGGTATTGAATTGAGAATGGCTCAGACTGTTGCGTGGTCTGGAGTATGCCATGGTTGAGTCGGTGTCCGAAGTACAACACAGACAAGCTCCTACCCATGGTAATGACAGTTGGTCTTGGATGGCCTCAGTAGATGTAAATATTTTGTCCAGAGTGGCTATGAAGTGTTGCGGCAGGATAGGAACATAGAACATACAGGTCATGCAAAATATGTTATAATTTGGAGGAATCGTTCTCCATATCGTATATAGGTATTTTGTTTGCTATTACTCCAGCACCGGATTCCTACTGTTGAAAATCTGCTTAGTCGATGGATTGATTTGCCTGTAGAGACACGTCTATGCAATGGAGATGGATAGTGTTTGTCATACGTTCTTCACTTGTGTGGTAGCTTACTAGTTGTGGTCAGAGATATATGCATAGATGGGTCGCATCACGTTGGCATGACTATGCCTCTAGAACACTATACGACACATATGGGTCTCAGTCGGGGCCTCAAATGGTCTGAACTATGGCGCTCGTTATGGCATTGTACGGTCTGGCATATTTGGAAAGCCCGAAATATGACATGTTTTTAGGAGTGTCCATTTAATATTACAGTCACCTTTGAGTCTATTCAAGCAAAAATGTGGTACTGGCAAACGACATATGTTCCACCACCGGCAGGCGTAACTATATCTGATTGGATTAGGAACCCTTGATTGTGTATTAGTCAATTTAGACCACCGTGATAGTAGAATTAAGCTTGTGATCTGATAGGTAGGGACAGTACTAACCGTTTGTATACTGTAAGCATTTTTCATTAATGAATTTTCACTTATCAATTAAATGTTACTTGTTTTGAATATGAACAAGTTTTTATTTGTTGCAACTATTCTTGAACCGATGTGTAAGATTACCTGGTTTGATTTTTAGTTGCCTAAGATTATGAGCAATGATAATAGTACCAAAGTCGTTGCGTTGGCTACGAAAATGATAGAAAATCTTTTTGTTGAGTACAATTCCTTATATGGTGGATCTTTTACCGGCCAACATGAGGCGACAAGTAGTTCAGGAGATGATCTAGAATCTGATGCGTGGGTAAATCTGATCCAAAATATGCAATTCAACAAACAGACCGAGTTGGCCAGACACCTTAGTGAAGGATTGGAGCCCCCTACAGCTTCATACATCATTTTAGAATAGTGGAAAGTGCACAAAGCCAAGTATCCTGTGCTTGCTAAAATGGCACGAGATGTTCTAACAATTCTATTTGCTTTTGAAACAACACATAAAACCATTGTAGGTCAGCTGGTAGAAATAGAGATTTTCTCTCATGTATCAAAGGTTTGAATCCTGTATGCCAAATTCCTTTTCAATTTTACTTTTGAAAATCAAAAGATAAAAGTTTATCATGGGATTCGTACCATCATTGATGCTTGAAATTCCACATAGTAAACCACTACACTAAAGAATATTAATGTAACTTTGTAAGTTCTAGTTGATCGTTATTCATATTTCAGATAGTTTTTTATATATATTATTCTTTAATATATTTATATTTTGCTCAATTGTTGGTCAACCAAAAAATAAAAAAGATGAAAAATAAGATTAAAATTTTAACTAATATCAAGGTGTATTTTTTTTTTTCAAATTACCTGTTGTAGACAACAATTATTACAATTATTGTCTAAAACAACATACTTTGTTGTTGACATAACATTTTTATCAAAAATATTGTCTAAAACAACAATAATATTAATATTGCATTTTTTTAGGTTGATTTGACTTATTTTTTTATTCTTTTTGTTTCTATCGCACCTGAACATGCATATTTGACCAGACAAGATTCAACCTGACTTGACCTACTCTGCTTAGACCAAAAAAAATTGCCCCCTTCATTTGATTTTCTGGCTCTGCCCCTGGGCCTCGAACTGATGAACTTGGTGAACGTATCGGCAGTTTGATCCTCAGTTTCTCATGAAGGCCGCTGGTGGACCACAACAAGAACATGCAATGTACCCAATAACAATGGCGGATTAGACAATGGAAACCAGGCATGTCTTCCAAAGACCATATCCAAACATGTAATATGCGGGATAACGACGACAGATTAGATGATGGAGACCAAACAGGTCTTTCAATGACCAATAATGAGAGAATGAATATCGGGAAGGTCTTCCAAGGACCAAAACACGAATATGTAATCTGCCGAATAACAAAGGTGGATTAGACGATGGAGGTCGGATAGGTTATCCAAGGAACAATAATGAGAGAACGGAGGATGTTAATCAATCATAGGGAGCCCACAAGATTAGATTTGGTAGTGTGGCTCCCACTTTCACCCCTAAAACATACCATCTCAGAAAATAAGATCCTATAGGTTGTCTAATAGACGTTGGGCCGAAAGATGTACTAGAAGGAGGCCAGTGTGAATTTGGCCTGGCTGATAAAACGAAACAAACCTAGGTGGTGCAGAAAAAGGCCCATAAATGAGTTGTCCTAGCACTTATGGATAAACTGGAGTTGGGGCATAAGGAGAGGGTCCCAGGGGCAAAGTAACCATGTGGGCTTAAGGTACCTTCTGCCCAAGTAGCAAAAACAGAATTCTACCCATTAGGTATATAGGCACTAGGGAAAAATGACTAGCAACATAACAAATGAGCGGCGATAGGGGAGGCAAATTCACCTTAGAATCCCTACAAAACTTGTGTAGGGAATCAGATTATTAAGAGAAATGATACGCACAATAAATACAAGCATAGCTACGAACAGAGGAAGGGGAACTAGACAAATAAAAAAAAGAAAGAGTTTTTTTTCAGGAAAGAGTCATCGGTGGCCGCCAGCGACAACAAAAGTTTTTTCTATAGGGTTGCTGCTGCTAGGGTTAGGGTTTGGCTCTGATACCAAAAAGGATTCATGGATAATTTTTATTATGATAATCAACCATATATGAAGGTGTAGTACAAGGGATTATTTAGTAAATAACTAAAAGTACAAGAACACTCTAGAAGATGGGAATGAGCCCATATTCCAACAAGGTTTGAGCGGAAGTTGAATCAAATTCTCTATTGTCTGAGCGGGAACATTGTTCCAGAACATTGTACACAAGATACAGTACAAAAGGAGCTTGTAGGACAAGATTTACATTACTCCCTATGATCTACAAGTTGAATTCTCCCGAAGCTCTCAAAAAGAAGTTTTTTTTATAACCGTGGTATCCGACAGAATTTTTCCCAACCGACTAGTCCACGGGATCCTGCACAGGCGACCCCCCATAAAGGATCGGGTAATACTCGGGTCGAAACCCACGGTCGTGGCCCCAACATTTTCTA
The DNA here is from genome assembly GCA_028565015.1 of Pinguicula moranensis. Taxonomy (NCBI): domain Eukaryota; kingdom Viridiplantae; phylum Streptophyta; class Magnoliopsida; order Lamiales; family Lentibulariaceae; genus Pinguicula; species Pinguicula moranensis. The sequence continues at coordinate 4,306 of JAOWBN010019280.1, forward strand.
CACCAACGGGAATTCGATACCGAGACCTCTTGGCAAGCCATGATGGTCAGGGGACTCACCGCTGGGACAACCCGTTGGGGTTTCTCTAAAAAAGAAGTACTTCACTCTCTAGATCTACAAAGCTTTTACGAGAAGTTCTTCATCCTCTAAATCAAGAAAAGCTTAAAGCTTGTTCTTCAAAAGTTGTCAAATAAGATCTTCATTCTCTACACTTAAAAAACTTCATGATATTCATCCCCACAAAGAAGAAGGACAAGTTCTCACTGAATATTCATCTCCTCTTATTGTGTGTTAGAACGCCCTTGAGTGCGTACTTGTAACTCAATAAACTCTTTGGTTGTTCAATCTTGGATAAAAAGCTTATTTGTAATCGGTTCAATATCACCCATACGCTAGTCATTGTAACAATTTACTAGCACCCGCAAGCTAGTGGTTGTAGAGATATGCAAATGTGTGCATGCAAACGGATTAGGCATGGTATGCACGGAAAAAATGTGCGAACTTTTCTAAATCGCACGCATGAAAACGTATGTGCGATGGGCCAGATGTTTTTGGTAGAAAACGTACACCTGTATTCGCCCATTTTAGAAAACATGTGCGTGCAAATGGGTTAGATATGGCACGCACGAATATCAATTACGTATGTGCCTAAACCACATGCTTGAAAATGTACGTGCTGCGGGCCAATTTTTTTTATTTTTTTACAGAAAACGTACGTGTGATATTCGTCCATTTTACATAACATGCGCGTGCTGGGCTGTAAAGTCGAGCTCGCAAACCGGTGTGTGGTGCGAGCTAGTGTCTCTAAGGGGTTGTAACGGTTCACTAGCATCCACAAGCTAGTGGTTGTAACGATCGGCTAGCACCCATAAGCTATTGGTCAAGCTCGGTTTGAAGCTTAGAGAATGATTGATCTAGCACCTAGAAGCTAGAGGATAAGCTCAAGAAGGAGCTTGTTGTAACAGTTTTGCTAGCGCCCCAAAGCTAATGATATTCCTCAAGATTATGCTATTGGGGGTGGAAGTATGCACAATTCGCCGAACCACCCACAGATCTTTGTGCAATATCTTTAATTTATGCATTTATTATTGCCGCATTGAGATTTGATCATTATTTGCTTGCTAAAATATTTAGGAAATGAATTAATAAGATAATTAAGGAAAGAAATTAGAACACTCCAATTCACCCCACCCCCACCCCATCCCCTCTCTTGGAAGTACATTAGTGTTGTTTCAATATACATACAATAAATTGAAATGGATAAAATCTAGCCTTATCATTTTACTCATGTTAGGTGACATTGGAAGAATACGTTTAGCTGTTCATCTAATCATGTTCTGTTGAGTTGAGTTTCTGAATTTTTCAATTGAATTGGTTTAGTTGTTCATCTAATCATCTTCTGTTGAATTGAGTTTGAGTTTCTGAATTTTTCAATTGGTATGGCTTTATTGTTCATCCAATCATCTTCTATTAAGTTGAGTTTGAGCTTCCGAATTTTTCAATTAGTTTGATTTTGCTGTTCATCTAATCATCTTTTGTTGAGTTTAGTTTCAGAGTTTAACTTTCTGAATTTTTCAATTGGCTTAGTTTTGCTCTTCATCTAATCATCTTATGCTGAGTTTCTAATTTTTTTTATTTGTTGCAGAATTGAGATGGGTGGTTCCAAAAAGGAAAAGACAAACAAAGAGCTTCTTTTTTTGAGCCCAACATTCAAGATTTGGATGACATCGAAGAGAGGCTTTTAGCTGGTGATGATACAGAAGGAAAATTTATTGAATGTGCTTCTATTCGTGGTCGTGTCAAACCTAAAAAGAGAAAGGGATCATACCGTTCTTAGGTATGGAAACACTATGACATTGTCCAAATGGCCAAAGGGGCTAAGCTGGTCGCCATGTGTAAGTATTGTGGGAAAAGTGTTCCATGCCACAGTAAGAATCACGGTACTTCTGGTTTGTGGTCACATTTTGACAAGTGTGTCAAGTTATTAGGTAAACAATCTATAATGCATCACTGTCAGACAAATATGACTTATGATGCTTCAGTTGCAATGGGGCAAATCAAGGGAGGTATGAGATTGGACATCTTAGATGAAAAATAAGTAAGAAGGTCTCTTGCGCAGTTCATCATTGAGGATGAACAACCATTCATCATTGTGGGAATGCTGGATTTCAGAAGTTTGTCAAATTACTTGAGCCTCGATTCACTATGATTTTGAGGAGTACAGCTGACCGAGACTGCATTGGGGTTTATTTGTCTGAGTTGAATTTGTTGAGAGGTCAGATGATGGAGTTGAGTCCTTGGATCTGCCTTACCACGGGCACGTGGACTTCCATTCAAAATATCAACTACATGTGTGTCATAACACATTTTATAGATACGTAGTGGCAGTCGCACAAGTGGATGATCGGGTTTTGAAAGATTTTAAGCCACACGGGTAGGTCACTTGCAAAGGTACTTGATACCGTATTAGACGAGTGGGGGCTTAACAAGGTTTTAACTATTACGGTGGATAATGCATCCACTAATGCAACATGCTTGGATGACTTGAGGGATAGGCAGGTCTAGAGGTTTGGTGATGTATTAGGGTGGTGTTATTTTGCAGGACCCAAACTTGCATATGAGGTGCGCTGCCCATATCCTGAACTTGATTGTTCAGGATGGATAGGAGCTTGAACATTTGTTGTTAAAATGAGAATGATGGTTAAGCATGTCAAATCTTCCCCTTGGCGAAAATATACGTTCAAGAAGCACATGAAAGTTAAGGGCTTGCCAAGAAAGGATTTTTTTGCAACTTGATATCTACACTATGTGGAATTTCACCGATATCATGTTGAAATCAGTGGATAAGCATCGGGCTGCATTTGAGGAGATGATCAGGGTAGATGATGCTTTTTTGGGGTACATGTTTGATCGGAGAGGAGATGGAGCATGGGTGGGCGTGCCACAAACTCCGACTAGGAATGCATCAAAGTGTTTATAAGTTTCTTGAAAGTGTTCTATGAAGCAACATTAACGTTCTCAGCCTAGAAGACCTGCACCGCACACCAATTTCACAGGTTATCTCTATACATGTTTATTTTTTATCTAACTTGTTAGCACCATCATAAAAAATTGAAATGTATTCTGGTTATTTTTAGGGAGTTGTTCAACCTAAAGAGACAGTTGAATATATTGAAGAAGAACCCCCCAAGAGTTCTTTAGTGGGATGGCAGAAAGAATGCATGATAAATATGCGAAGTATTGGGGAGACCTAAATGAGGATGACCCGACGCTTAGGATAAACAAGTACTTAAATGTTCTCACTTTACTATTTTTAATGTTCTTATTGCTTATTTTTATTGTATGAATAAGTATTTTATTGATGTGTATTGCAAATGAACAGGTTTTTATTTGTGGCAACTATTCTTGAACCAAAATGTAAGATTACCTAGTTTGAGTTTGGTTGCCCAACATCATGAGCGTCAATGACAGTACCAAAGCCATTGAATTGGTTAAAAAAACAATAGAAGAGCTGTTTAATTAATACAATTCTTTATATGGTGACTCCTCTAGTTCTACTGGGCGACTTGGAGTTGGAGATACAAGTAATTCAAAATTTAGAATCAGTGACATGGGAGATGATCCAGAATGTATTGTGTGGGCACATCTGATCTGAAATACCCAATTCAACAAGCAAACAGAGTTGGATAGATACCTCAGTGATGGACCAGAGCCCCCTACAGATTCAGTCACCATTTTAGAGTGGTGGAAAGTTAATGAAGCAAAAGATCCAGTACTTGCTAGAATGGCTTGAGACATTCTAGCAATTCCAATCACAATCGTTCCTTCGGAATCGGTTTTTAGTACGGGTGACAGGTTGCTGAGTGTATTTAGAAGTTCAGTAGTCCCTAGGACTGCTGAGGGTCTAATATGTGCACAGAATTGGCTTAGATCAAACATTGAAATATTCGTTCATTGTGATGATACTGAAGACCAAGAGATTTACCGACTTGATGCAAGTGAGAACTATTGTTCTCCAGATTCATTTACAATTTTTATATTTTATCATTTATTCTTATCTTCAAATCATAATTCATCACTTATTTTTTTTTAAAGAGATGTTAACAATTCCACAAGCCATGCTTGAGGGGATCAGCGAGCTATCTATCCGGGTTGCAGATCATTCTGTTATCAGTTGAATTATACTTTTAAACTTGATGTGTTGGTTTTGCTTTGGTGGACATTGTTTTGTAGGTTGAACTTTGTTGGTTGCTAGGACTTACACTATTGTTTTGTTTTTGTTTTGCTTGTTGGTACATGGTTGGACTTTGTCTTTGTTTGGTTTGGTCTGTTCGAACTTTGATTGGACTTGGTTGATTTGCTCTTGTTGATTTGTTTGTTCTTGGTGATTTGTTGTTGTTGATTAGTTTGGTTTTAGTTGGTTATATTTGTTCTAGGTCAAATGTTCCTTCATCTTTGCTACTTCGCCAGCAAAGAATTAAAAATAGGTTATATGTGAAAAAAAGTAATATATATTAGAATTACAGTATAAGATTTGGCATATTCTTCAGACTTCAATAACCAACCTGATATACTTGATACATTGTTGTTGGGAGTGTAGCGAAATCTGATTTCTGTGAGGAATTATCTCCAATCGTTCATTGTGGCTGCTTGTCCATAAATACAAGGATGCAATGAGTAGGGTTTTTGAGCTATGACTAAATTACCCTTTACATGAATTAATTACAAGAAGTATAAGCCGTACACGTTAATACCCTCCCTCAAGTTGGAGCATGAAGATCACGAATACCCAACTTGAGAAGGAGTGGACAAAACTAATCAGTCCTAAGCACTTTGGTGAAAATATATGCCACCTGGCGAGAGGTATGAATATAATGAGTAGAAATCAATCCTTGTTTTAATGCGTCTTGCACAAAATGGCAATCGATCTCTATATGTTTCGTTCTTTCGTAAAAGACTGGATTCGCAGCGATGTGCATGGCTGCTTGACTGTCACAGTAAATACGCATCGGTGCGTCAGAGCGAACACCTAATGTGACAAGCAATTCTCGTAACCACTTTAGCTCACAAGTGGTGACTGCTAAAGATCTGTATTTGGCCTCTGCAGATGATCGTGACACGGTAACCTGTTTCTTTGTCTTCCAAGCAATAGGTGATGATCCCAAGAACACAATATATCCGATAACCGATCGTCGATTGATTTGCCTCAAGAGCATCAATCTCAGCTTTCATGGCAGTTCGCCATTCAGGTGATTTAACTGCTTCAGCATAGGTTCTTGGCTCTTGTCCGCTCATCACAACTGCTAAGAAGTGAGAATGAGATGCGGAAAAACGTGAGCAAGAAACATAATTTGATATTGTATAACGAGTACCTGAGAAGGCGGTTGAAGCTGAGGATGAAGCGGGAGTGGGTTCACTATTTGGAGATTCACAATTCATCACATAATCACGTAATCGGACTGAGGGTTTCTTTGATCTAAGCCCTCGGCCGAGTTGCTCAGTAGGCTCGCTGAACACTGGAAGAGACGTGCACGGGACAGAGTCCATTTCAGCCATCGGAAACACGGTTTCTGCAGCACCAATTTCTGCACTCCCCTTAACATTATTTTCAGCTGAAACATTACTGTCACGTGAGCATCCCTGAGTCTCTGAAGACAAAACAGGGGCCGTGTTATTTGATGCAGAGCTGCTGGTGACCGGTGCAGTTGGCCACGGATCAGCTGGAGGCGCAGCAGAATGTGAGTTTAAGGTTTGTGCATCATGCAGTTCATTCATGGTACACTCAGATGCAGGCATTTTGAAAGGAAACATGGTCTCAATAAATCGAACATCGCGAGACACTAACATTTCTTCAATCTCCAAATCAAGCACTCGCCACCCCCGCTTGCCGTGAGGGTAGCCAAGAAAAACCCCTCTTTGGCTAGGAGACTCAAACTTGTCATGAGTTCTTGATTGAACATGAACATAACATAAACAACCAAAAAATTTCAGTACCTGATAAGTAGGAAGACGTCCATGGAGAATCTCGTAGGGAGATCTGTTTGCTAGAATCGAACTAGGTGTGCGATTGATGAGAAAGCCAGCAGTTAAAACACATTCACCCCTAAATTTAAGAGGCACAAAGGACTGAAACATCAACAATCGAGCAACATTCAGAATATGCCGATGTTTTCTCTCAACACGTCCATTTTGCTGAGGCATGTTAACCATCGATGTCCTATGCAAGATTCCTTCGTCTGTGAAAAATGATTTAAAACCAACGAATTCACTTTCATTGTCACTTTGGATGGACTTAATTCGTGTACCAAACTGTTGCAGCACCATGGCACAAAATTGTCTAATTAAATCACCAACTTCACTTTTAGAAATCATCAAATAAATCCAAACACCT
>JAOWBN010019291.1:0-10696 GCA_028565015.1 Pinguicula moranensis
GGGCTCGGGATCATGGAAAACCATTCAAATGCATTCTTACTGGTGTCTCTCTGGTACATTTCTTCAGTACATAAAGTTTAGAAATATGTATCTGTTAACTTGAGCGTTCTTCATGACATTTTGTATAGGAGACTCATAATAACTTCTAGCTGTGTGGCTCTATTATGTTGTGCATTCTACAATCTATACCTTTGAAAACTTTGGAACCATGTGGTCTTGGTCTCGCGGTTGTACCCTCTAATTAAAAAAAAAACGCTAAACTTCGAACTTTCTGAAAAACATCGCCATAGGTAACACCCCAAATGGAACCTTCTGTAGATGGTTCTACTTAAAATGACAATTTGAATACATGACTTTATTTTGTTGGCTATTGTTTATAAATTGGTCGTTGCCAAGGGTGGCTTTAGCAAATATTTTTAGAGGGGACTAAATTTTTTTTAGGGGGCATTAAAATAAATTTGGGAGGAAGTGATATGATTTTTTAGGGGCATAAAAAAATAATTTATTTGCTCAATAGCCATCAAAAAATAATAATTTTATTAATTTAAAAAATAATAAAAATTAAATTTATTTAATATACTAGTTAACTTTCAATAATTAGCAATATATATATAAAATTGTAAGTATCATTTGCATTGATGTTGAAGCACATAATGGAGAGGGAGGAGTTGACTCCTATAATAAGGTTCAGGAATTCGATTTTGGTGTTTACAAAGATCTAAGGTTTCGAACCTCATAAATATTTGATTTTTTAATATTAAAATATTTTTTTAAAGTTACTCTCTCATTCACACCTGCAAATTGAATTATGATGGCATAACCAGTTCAATATGGCCCTTTGCATATTGTACTAAATTCATTATTGTTATTGGATTGTAATAACCCATCAACCTGTGGAACGAAGTAAAGTAATAATATAAGGCTATATCACAAATGATGGGTTTGCAATATTTTTAAAAAATATTGGCCCAATGGCGGATTTAAGTCAGGCTAGACCCCATCCCCTAAATCTAGGCCAAAGCAACCGGGAATTGGGTCGGGTTGGCCAAATCTCGAGCCTTCCCGAATAATTTTGGGACCCAAATTGAGTTCCCGGTCCCAACCCAAATTATTCTGGGAATCTCGGGCCCGAGAATTCCCAAAAAGTTTCAATTTGTTTTTTAATTAATTTTTAGATAACAGGGACCTAAAAAAATTTACTTAGAATTTTTAGGTACCTGTTATTTACAATATTTTATATTTTAAATTTTTAGATCCCTGTTATTCGCTAATGACAAATATTTTATCAGAAATTCATAAAAAGTCTCTCGTAGACAAATGCAAAGTATAGTGCACAATCCATGGTGCCAAAAAAGAGAAGGTCAAAGTTGCATACAACCTTGTATGAAACTGTTTTAGTTTACAAAAATAGAAGGTGCAAAGTACAAATTAGAACGACGAAATCGTGTTTTGATACGATAAAATGTAAATTTTTTAAATATTTCATTAATTTTTTTTTTTTGAATAAGTTAACTGATTATTTAATTTAAAATAAATTAAAAATCGGGCCATCCCATGAAATGTATGGAACACTCCTATCACAGCCCAAAAAAATTCGGGACAACGTTAATGGGACGGAATCGTGACCCGATTCCAAATATTTTTGTCAAGTTCCTGATATTGGGATCGGGACCTGCCAGTCCCACTGTCTTATCTTTGAACTCCTACCCTACCCGCTCTTTTCTTTTAGCAATAGCAGTTTTAGATCAAATTTAGAAAAATATATTATAGGTTACAATTTACATGGTGTAGTGTAGGGGCAGACACTCGGATCCGTATTGTCCGGCTCTTTATGTTACATTTATTCTGCTAGAAAGGATCCGTACACGTCGTCCTATCCCTATCGACTATCAGACACTTATGATACAAAGTCCTCGATCTACAGAAGCAAACCATTAATGCTGAGCAAAGATGATTTGTTGTTCATTGATCTATCAAGAGAAAATAAATTTAAAGAAAAGACTGAAAATTTCTAAATATCAGAATTTATGCATTTGCAACGAAACTTGTACAAAGATGATTTACCTCGGAAACATTACTTCACATTTGCTTCTTATAAAAAGAAGGTAATATGTAAAATATTGCAATTACTGCATACCCGTATTTAGTTTCTTGTTCGTGGCTTCATCCGACGCTTATCATTTTTTTATTTTATATAAGTCAACTTTGTATTAATGTAAAAAAGAAATTGAGAGTGGAAAAGGTCAAATATTTACAATGCAACTCACTTTCACACAAGTAGAAAATCGAACTAAGTTATTTACATTACTCAACTTCCATCCGTGTGAAGTTCTGTAACTTGTTGCCATTCTGCTGCAATATCATTGATAATCCGACGCTTATCATTAATAATGATCAAGACATGAAACTCTTTTGGAAACTAAGAAGAGGTCATTTTTCTTATGGAAAGTTATCCCCGACAACGTCTCATTATCTACATCTTCTATCCTCGCCCCATCAGGAAGTTCCTAGTCAAAGATGTAAAGAAGATTAGCGAGGGCGAGCTCAACCATTGCCAAAGACATTGTGATCCCCGAGCAGCCCCTCCTTCCAAAACCAAATGGGAGAAACCCAAAAATATTGACCCCTGAAATCTATGTGGAGCTTGTTATCAGCCATCAGAAATCTCTCCGAAGAGAACTCAGTTGGATTCTCCCACAATCGGTATCTCTGGCGAGGGGGGTGGAGCCATGAATGAAGTTGATAGGGGCCAAATTTTTTCGGTTTGAATAGAGTAGGTCGTTTAAATCCGGTTCGATTGGATATGCACGTTTAAATATTGAATTAGAAACTATAATAATCAAATTTATTTTTCATTTTTTTAGATTATTTTATTATCAATATCGGTCGGATATGCATGTTCATAAATTACTACGATCGATACAGAGACAACAATAATTTTTCAATCAGCTTCGTAATAACAAATGCCAGATAAAACTATCCACCAAAATATTGAAATATAAAAAATAATTTTATTAGAGAATTATTAAAATAATGTACTATTCAGATTAGTTAACAGTTAAATATTTAATTATGTTGGTTACCTTACATAATGGAGTCTTCCCTAGTGGTAAGTGCCATGGAATTCCAAGGAACAACGTTTTTCTTTTGGCCCAATTGTTCACGTAAACCATTGTCTTCTCCGAGATCTCATATTCGTTGATGGTGCAGTTGGCCATGGTTTCACCGGGGAGGAGGAGCGGGGCAGTGGTGTAAATTCGCATGGCTTCTCCTATAGATACAAGGAAACACGGTGTTGAGAAATATTTTAGATTACGTGAAAGCGAAAAATATATATAAAAAAAAGACAACAACATAAGATTCACATGGTTTGACCTAAAAGCCTATGTTTATGGGAGAAGAGAAATTCATTAGGAAACAATAATTTTGTGCTACATACAAAGGAGACACATAGAATAACTAATAGACACGAAGAAAACCTCTTAAGTCACAGAGAGATACATCACAAGTCTCACATCCTCTATTTTCTCTTACCAATCTCTCTCTCTCTCTCTTTGTCACTTTCTCAACCCTAATAGTTAATAAAGCAGAAATTCTAATACTATTAAAATTCTTACAATAAATATTAATTCAAGTCAAACACTAGGCATTTATTGGTAGAAAAATTCCTAACAATCATCCCTTAATTTGAATTCTCTCAGATCACGGACAAACTTGATTTCTTTCTCCCAGCACTCTCTTAGAGGTAGCTCTATGGTGTGAACCAGTAAGCTCATCTTGAACTTGTCAAACATAACAGAACTTCATCGTCAACCATACGAGACCAATAGGGTTCATAGCAGTAGAAGTACTTGCACTTCCCTGATCACACATAATCTCTTTGTGTTTACTCAAAACACGATGTGGTCTCCAACACCGAGTAACACTTCTCACAAGAGAAATTTCTTTTTCAATTCTTCCACACCATTTTCACTCTTGCAACCAGAGTAATCATCGATCTTGGAACACTAATTGACACTCTCAAGCCACAAATTCTTAAGCTACCACAATGCTCAAGCTTCAATGAGCCTTCCTTAGCTCTAAAGCTTCCAAGCCTTCGCGACTCCTGAACCACCATGGTTTCAAGCTACATGAATTTTGATGCGAATCTTAAGGTATATAATTAATGTACAAATAATCATGAAACAAGATAAAATATCCTAAAATCACTATAAATCGCAAGAGAACGACGTCAATTATAGCAATAATGGGGTCGAACCACAGGGGGAAAATTAGACTCTTAGCACACAGACTTGTTAACCTAACAACAAAAAGAAAATTGAGATATATAGTGACCAAATAGGAAATAAAAAATCATAAATTTAAATATAGAAATAAATTGAATTACGGAAAGAAAGAAAAGGCACACGGGTTTTGTTGGAATTTAATGAGACAATTACTCTTAACATGTTTCGGGTGGCTAAAACACACAATATCAAATTAAAGTTCTTAGTTTGAATTTATGCTAATATGAAAGTACTAATTTTTTACTCTAACACACTGAAAATGTAATTAGAATTATAAATCTATAGCATACTGAACACATAATATATAAATTCATCCTCGTTATAATTCTAACAAGATGCATTATAAATTTTAATATAACTTTTGAGCACATAAACACCATAATCAACCCTCAAGAACTCCTTTTTTTTCGAGAAAGCTTCAAGTGTTTCTAGATTAAGTATGCTCCCAATTCCATAGCTAAAGAGGCAAACAGTCTTGGGCTTGAACAAGTATGCTTTGATGCAAACAAAACCTGCAAGTTGAAAATCGAAACATTAGTGTAGATATGTAGCATAAAATCCAAACTGCAAAGAACATAAAATTCAAACACTGTGTGATACAACCACCATACTCCACGTTAAGAGTAAATAAATTCTTAGCCTTGCATCGTTGATGATTGCACCATGAGAATTCTGAAAGACGATATCATCTTTGGATCAAAAGAAGTGAAGAAATGATTTATTTTGAATTTTTCCACAAAAAACTACAAAACCGTATGGACTTCTCAACAAGAAAAATTCAACCAAAACTAAAGAAGGGACTAAAATTCGACCACCACCTAAACTCCCCCCTCTACTACATACATTGGCTCCTATTTATAGAATTCTTCCAAGGCTAAGTGATAAATATGATAATTTCTATACAATTTGAAGATAAAGTCTAAATAATAATCAAAATCCTAAATTTTAGGATTTGATGTTAATCTTCAACTTCCTCAAAATATTATCTTTGATAAGATCATCAAGTTGGTTCATATTTATCTGGATCCAGTTCGAAATCTGTGGTATTTGTTGATTCATTGAACCTGGATAGTTTCTTGGTAACGATTTCAAAACAATTTTTCGCCTCTTTTTGGGATGAATTACGAGCGGGCTTCTTCCACAAAATTGTGATACATCGTTTGGGCTTTCCATTGATATATAGCACATCCCAATCTGATCTTTGAATATCAACTTATGGCCCACCAACCTAGACTGCGCCGAACAGAATAGTTACTGGACAGTTTTGCTAGCTGAAGTTCAAGCTCGATTTTGTCCCCTTTATGATCCGAATCTGGACAAATGTTCTTCATGCAAGTTGTAGTGCTGTTTCCAAGATTTTAATGTGTATATGGTACGTTCATATCAGATACTCGTCAAGTTATAATTTTTTGAAGTTAGACGTTAATCACTGAAAATTTTGTTCGTGTCTCACTCGAAAATCGTCAATTTTAATCTAATGATCATTACTTGCACACACTACCAAAGAATAAATCGTGCCATAAAAATATTAGATCCTATCTAAATGAGTGTAAATCACACCAAACCATCATGAAATCATCTAAGCAAAGATGAACTATTTGATTCACATCAAATTTTATCCCAAGTTTTAACTGTCTTCTTGTCTAACTTCAATTTTTCAGAACTTAAATGTCAAAATTAGCTTTATCTTGACTCAACACATCGCAAACTTGACCCAAACCATAAAGGTTACTACCCCATACCAACCAGAAAATAAACCAAGCAGCTAACAATGTTCTTTCAGATATTCCTATTACGACTCCAAGAAAATAGGATATCACAACATATTAGAGCACACAAATTACCATAAACTGCTTCAAAAAATAACTAATTGAATAATCTAAAAAAAACTCCAACAAAAACCTTAAAAATCAAGCACAATTCTGTGCAAAATTCGTCTCATTCACTGAACAATCGACCACCAAACCTTGGGGAATTTCTTCGTTGTTTCATAAGCTTTCCAACAACACCAAAAATGTCGCAATTGTAGCTATAGAGCTTTGTCAACGTTGGTCAAACTTGTCTGTTTATAGATTTTGTGGACAACAGTGACTTTCATCAAATTTGATGAAATCGGGACTCTTCCTGAAAAATACATGACCCCAAAACAATAGGGATTTTGTTTCCCTCTCAATTGGCTTTCAAACTATACCAAGGAATTTATTATTAGGCAAATTTCTAACACACGAGAGATCTACGACGGTGATATCCTCTTCATTCAGCATTGGCTTCTTTATGATCGATTGGAGCTCTGCTTGCGCCTTCTTCATGGCGGAGGGGTTCTTGATCAGTGCCGTCATCACCTAGTTTAGAGCGGTCACGATTGTATCAGTGGACGCAAAATACATGTCCTGCGCATACCAAATGTTTGTCAACCATTTGGTAAGAAACAAAATGCTCTGCAATCAGAATAGGTGAGAACATTAAATAGAATCGGAACATCTATAGATCAAGATGTCTCCTCCTTTAGCTTGAGCATGGCATCCAGCATGTCCCCTTTTAATAAGGTGCTAAAAGCTATGGATGTTGAAGAATGGAGAAACCATTGCAGGAAAACATTTCTATTTCTTGATTACTTGATTGTTTTTTGCATATACAGTGTATGGTTTTATAAACTAATTGTACAAACACAAAACATACAGAATATTTGTTATAACATGTTTTCTCTTCTTTGTATGTCGGTGTGATTGGCGCCGCCTAAACCTGAGTAACAGTATCCATTCTGCAGGTCTTGAGCAACAAAAATGGTTTGAATGGCACCGAGGGGTATGTCTGGGGAAGAGTCAATGTTGGCTGCAACCAAGTCAACATTGGCATAGGACCTCACCAACAATAGTGGCAAGAGCATGATACTCAGACTCACAGATAGAGTCAGAGATTGTAGGTTATTTCTTTGCACTCCAAGAGACCAGATTGTCACCAAGAAAGATAGCAAAAATAGAGGTGGATCGATGAATATCAGGGCAGCATGCCCAATCAGCATCAAAATGGACGATAATAGAGCTAGGAGCCGATGAAGTAGTAAAACATAAACCCGTTCAGAGGGTACCCTTCACATACCAAGAATTCTCTTGATGGCCTGAAGATGAAGCTCAGTAAGAGCGTGCATATACTAGCTAATAGAGTTGACAGCATAAGACAAATTCGGTTGGGTAATGGTGAGATACTATAAAGCATCGACGAGAGAGTGATACATAGTCGAATCAACCAAGAGTTTACCATCAGATGAGAGATACTGCGATATCACCATGGGGGTGCTGGCAGAATGATTGTCCAGAAGCTGAGAACTAGCGAGAATATCATGGGCATACTTGAGCTAACTGAGAAAGAGTCCATCATCTATGAAAGCAACCTCAAGCACAAGAAAGTAAGTAAGAGAGTCGAGATCCTTGAGGGCGAACTCAGTATGAAGACGGCGGAAACGATCCAGAAGAGAAGCACTGCTACCAGTGATAATAATATCATTCACATAGAGAAGCAAGTAGATGATAGCAGAATCACGACGCGAAGATGAAGAGAAAAGTATCAGCATGACTGCATATGTGCCGAGGAAGGTGCTTAATTGCTCAATTAGACACGAGGAGTCTGTTTGAGGTCATAGAAAGCCTTCTTAAGATGACATACATGACCAGGATACAGTGGGTTGATATAGCCAATGAGTTGCTCCATGTAAACATCTTCATGCAAAGAATCATTTAGAAAGACATTCTTCACATCCAACTGACAAAAAGGCCAACCCCGAGAAACAGCAAGGGAAAGAACAGTGTGAATCGTGGTAGTTTTGACAACAGGATTGAAGGTGTCAAAATAATCCAAACCCGAAACTTGAATCTTTCCACATAACCATAAAAAAAATACTTAATGCGAAAAATTCATTTTCTTATATATTGGTTTATATTTGTTAGTTTCTTACACCAATCAACCTCTATCAACCCAAACCTTGTTTATTTATTAGTTTTGTTGGAACAATAATGGAAAATGAGTCTCACCTCATTAATGATCACACCAGACAAAAGAATAAACCAATTCTCATTCCAACTCTTCATGCCAGACAAAGGAAGACAGCGGCAGACATTTTGTAACACGCCTTATTTATTGTTTTTGTCATGCGTGAGTTCGTATTATAAATAGCAGTGAGTTGTAATGGAACATATAATACAAGATTGAATAACCAATAAAGTTTTCTCTCATTTTGTCCCGTTTAGCCTTTTACAATTTGGTATCAGACCCAGTCTTTTAAACTCTAATAAATATTTTGTCTCTGCCACTTCCGCCCCAATTTCGGCGCCATTACTGCTCCTCCGACGTCGGACTTGGTCCCAAAATGTATCCCATCTCCTCCTTTATCATATCTGCTCAACACCCAAATTTTTCCATCCACCACGCGACATCGCTGGAAAAACGTGGCCTGCGGCAGTTTTTGGCCTTTTTTGGATGCGTCCAGCGTCGGAATCGCCAAAAACCACCGCCGTTGTCATCGTAGTTAGGAGAGATTTCTGTACGTAGGTCGCAAACCTCTGGTGCCGCCGCCGCTTCCGGGACATGCGCTGTTGTCGCCATCGCCAGAGAGGTGAAATGGCATAATTTTTGTCTCGGGTCGCTCATCGCATTTGTGCAATTAGATTTTCGTAATTGTGTTACATTTGATGGATATTTCCATTTTAATGGTTGAATTGGATTATTTTTGTGTGTGGAGACGGGTATTTGCCTAAACTTGGGAAATTCAATTAGGTATATTTTTGGAGTAATTGGATATGAAATCTAGTATGTGCACTTGAAGATGCATATATGAAGATCTGCTCGTGATTAGATCTCGAAGTTGGTGTTTGGAGGATCATTGAGTTGAAGTCGTTGTGTTAACAATGACAAGACAATATGAGGATGAGGTAGAGAAGGGATTAAAGGCTTTGAGTAAGCTCAGTCCGGCGGGTTGGAAAGTCTTAAGTAGGCTTACACAGAGAAAAGCCCCGACTAAGACTACAAAACCCAATGTTGTACGACAAGAGACTCGTAGTTGCTTCAATTGTGGAGAAATTGGACATATGATGCAGTTTTGCCTAAAGCTATGTCGGAATAAAGATTTGAGTAGGAGAGAATGGTTTGGCCATCGAGATCATGGTTGTGAAGGAAGCGGTGAACAGAGAGATTATCACACCACCTCGACAATAGATGAGACGGACCGAGTATTACTCGAGGTCCTCAAACGGAAGTTGAAGACAATAGGTATGGGAGATGAGGCTCAAGCCCTTGCCTCGTTTCCCTCTCCTGGATCTTCAGATTGGATCATTGACTCTGGGGCTTTTGGACACGTGATAGGTGCTTCTAGGGAGTTTAGTACATATACTCCCCTATCAGTTCTGTTGAATGTTAAGACAGCTGATGGTACAGATCAACTAGTGGTTGGTAAGGGTACAGTACATTGTACCAACACTATGACCTTGTCCAAAGTGTTACATGCTCCTGCCTTTCCTGTAAACCTGCTTTCTATTAACACCATTGTTCATCAACTAAAATGTACCGTTTTGTTTGATATTCCTCAGGTGATCTTTCGGGAGAAAAAGATAGGCAGGATTCTTGGGACTGGGACATGGCGTAACGGCTTATGGTACAAGGATAGAAATGGTTTGGATTCTGCTCTTTCAACCTTGGTTGAGACATCTGGCGATAGCAGAAGTGTGGAGGAGAAAATTTTACTTCATCATATGCGATTGGGTCATCCTTCATTCTCAACTATGAGTCGATTATATTCTCATATGTTTACGAAGGTTGACAAAAATAGACTTTCGTGTGATTCATGTGAGTTGGGAAAACATACTAGAAGCTCATACGTCAGCTCGGATAGCAGGAGTTTTTGCGCTTTAGAGTTAGTACATTCTGATGTATGGGGCCCATGTCCCACCACAGTAGTCAATGGATTTCGATATTTTGTAACTTTCATTGATGATTACTCTCAGATTACCTGGCTAAATCTGATGAAGACGAAAAGTAAGGTGTTTGGATGTTTTAAAAATTTCCATAAAAGCATTCAGACACAGTATGGAGCAACAGTGAAGGTATTAAGGTCAAACAATGGGATAGAATATACTAACAAACAATTTGCAGAGTATCTGTCATTGCACGGAATCCAACATCAAACTACATGTCCATATACTCCAGAGCAAAACATGGTGGCAGAGAGAAAAATCGTCATCTTCTTGAAGTTACTCGAAGTATGATGATTGTTATGAATGTCCCTAAGTACTTATGGGGGCAAGCAGTGATGACAACCACTTTTTTGATCAATAGGATGCCCTAACGTGTGTTGGAATGGAGGTCCCCGTTTCAGATTTGGAGAGGCTCAAAGGGAGACATTCTTCCTTTGAGAATCTTCG
>JAOWBN010019302.1:0-22343 GCA_028565015.1 Pinguicula moranensis
TTGTACGTCTATAAAGAAGAAAGATTAAGAGAAATGTAAACACGGAAAAAGAATTCTCATTTTGTGCATATTCTTGAGTTTAACAATTCTTGAGTTTAGCATTCAGTTCCATGTAACAGTACTTTTTATCTATTTAAGAACATGGAATTCGAAATTCCGATATTCGAGATTTTGTTTTTTAAAAATTTTAATTCAAATTTTCCTGCAACATATTATTAAAAACCTGAAACATATTAATTAGTTCAAGATTAATTAGTTCCTATTCCAGCAACATATTAATTAAAATACACAACGATCGTCTATAAAAGATTTTTTGACACACATATAGACCATTTTCTGAATAGATGTCTATGTGTCCGTCGTTAAAAAAAACCGCGGATTCAACTCCTTCACCTTACACTACAAGAGTCTTTGCTCAGACAAGAACACTCCCAAACAATCCTTTGCGGCTGTCTTCCGAGAAATCATGTTGAACGTAAGAAAACAGTAAGTATTCAATGAAAAATAGTTAGTTTCAAATGAAAAGGAGTAACTTTTACATTAAAAACAATAGGTTACCATGGCTCAAGTTGTTTGAAATACTTCTTAAACCCAGAATTCTCAACAAATCTGAATGGTAGCTCATCTTCAAGGAGGAATTCAACAAGAAACCGTCAAATTTGTTCAATTTCAAGTTTATTCAATCTCATATTTCTCAACACCTTTGGTGTACAAGATGAAGCATCGAAAGTGAACTTTTGTTGGTACTTATTAATAGTAGATCGGTTATCCTTCATTAGGTTAGGACAACGTCTATGATGGTACCACAAATTTGTTGTCTTAAATTTAGCGTTATTGCACTTTACTTTCCTCTTGTTGTACTTACAAATGACCATTTCTATACACTCTACCTTACCAAAAACATCAAAGTGAGTCCACATTGATGATTTCTTTGTACCATATTTTCGTTGTGGAGTGTGTTTATGCTACTGTTTCCATATATTCATCTTCCATGCTATCATTAGAAAGTTCTTCCAAGTCATCCAACTGTAAGTTTGAAATACTAGGAGAGGTTCTACTCTAGCGAATGTTGGACGTTTTCCTATTCCATGACCACATCCATCTGTCAAGACATATGAAAATAAAATCAAAAGTATAACAACATAATGAGCTACAAACATTACATGGAATACAAATGAATAATCTCATGGGTAAGAGAACATAATGAGCTACAAAAGAATTTAGGTTTTCACACACAATTGTTCTAATAATCTCATGGGTAGCTCATCTTAAATGAATATCCGGTATATGTCTTGCTACAATCAGTTTAAGTTAGACTGAAATTCAAACCCAAGGTACTCTTCTTGCAAACCAATTGCCTTCACAAATTACTAAGTCATATACTACCGCTTAAAATACAAAATACAGATGCCCGATATTTTTCCAGGGATTCAACAAGTTATTTGAGAGCATCTTTGTTTACTGGAAACATATACAAAAGATGAAATGTCCAAAATATATATAAGAAATATGTATGAAATACAAAATACGTATACTACCGCTTATCATTTTGTTCACTGGAAACATGTACGAAAGATGGAATGTCCAGGAATCATCTTTGTTTACTGGAAACATGTGTCATTGTTTACTAACAGGAACAATACAAAAGATGCCCCATTTCATAGAGCACCAAGGGAGAAAAATACTAGAAGCAAAACAACAAAAAATCAAATTCAGAAGAAGAAAAAAATCCGATACTTGAAGCCAAATCAAATCAAGACGACAGAGTTAAAACTCGACCTTGAGTTCTTTCTTCTAAGCCGTAGAGGTTCTCCAATTTTCTGGCTGGAGTTGTGTTGTGTTGTGTTAGGGCTTGACCTAGAGGCATGGAGTGGTGTTGAAGATACATAGCAGATTATTTGTTGATGAAAAATGCAAAGACAAGCAGCGTTTTGATGGCCATCTATCAGAAGCAAAAGCAACTTCATAGCTGCAATGTGTTTGTGCAGATGAACGAAGAGAAACCAACTTTATATCCCAGCCGTTGGATCTGTTGTAATTGAACGAAAGCAAATCGTTCCCCAACTTAAAGAGACGTAAACACATTTTTTTTCTTACACGATTACTTAGCTTATTCAGCCTTACACTGTACAAGTAAATTGGAGCCAAGTAGACATGTGTATAAAGCCATTTATTGGGGAATAAATTGCCCTAATTTTCGATTCGGTGAATTGAGCTGTAAGTCACTGTTTGGCGTCTTCCTTTTCTTTGTTGATTCTGAAACTTCAGTCAGTGAACTGAAGAGTTCAGCGTGTCTTTAAAAATTGAAGAGCAAACTTTCAGTTTATATGGTATCAGAGCCTTGAGGTAGATCATGGCTGCCAACAACTTCATTGAAGAACAATTACAAGTTCACGAAAGTGACAGTCCTGGCACTCATATCGTTGGAATATTGCTCAATGAAACGAACTATTTGATATGGAGAAATGCCATAGAATTAGCCCTTGAAGCTAAGTTAAAAATTGGATTGGTAGATGGAACACTGGAGAAACCGAAAGAGGAAAAGGAGACAAAACGACAGATAAGAATGGCTTGGAATGCAGCTTCGGTGGGCGTAGTGGACATACTGTTGGTGTTTGTTATAAACTAAAGGGCAGACCGGAATGCAGGCACTGTGGTAAGAAAGGACATGTTATAGAACAGTGTTACCAACTCAAAGGTCCACCGAAACAGAAGGGAAAACAGCATACTGCTGCTTATCAAGCAAATGCTTCAGCAGACCAGCAATGGGGTGCAACACCACTTTATTACAAAAGTGAAGATGTTGGTCACCTATATGAGGTCCTTTGACAGATGCAGAGAGATATTTTCCGACTAACAAAAGAAAAGGGAGCAGATCAGCAGCGAGAGAGAATGTTTGTGAACATGTCACATATTGATGATTTTGCAGGTACAAATGCTTTCCCTTTTTTTAATGAATAGCTGTAGCCATGTGTTGATGAAGGGAGAGTGGATCATAGACACAGGAGCAACAAACCATATGTGCATTGATTTAAGCATGATCCTTCATCGTGTCACTTTCAAAAGTTTCACCTCAGTGTGGTTACCCGATGGTACCATTAAATTTGCCCCTTGTCATGGACATGTTCTGTTATCCAACTCCTTTCAGCTGAAATCTTGCTTGTACATTCCAGCTTTCAAGCATAATCTTTTATAAGTTAGAAAACTCTTGAAACAATCTAACATCTCTTGCTCATTCCTGCCTGCTTTTTGCGTGTTTCAGGACCTTAAATCAGGCCTCATCCTTGCAGTAGGATTGGTGATCAAGGAACTGTATGTTCTGCGTGAGGCATCCTTTAATCCCACACTGCTTTAGCATGTACAAAGCCTTTCAACCTCTACTTTCCTGCTCAACAACTTATTTTGTATTAAACCTTCAACATATGTAAATAGAGCGTGTACTGTGCTCACTCCTTATATATTGCACAAGAGGCTCGGCCATCCATCTCTAGATATTTTGTGACACATTGAGCCCTTGAAATCTGTAACTGGGGGGCAAGATTTCTGTTGTACAATCTGTCCATTGGCTAAGCAAACCTGTAAACCGTACAATCTGAATACTAGTGAATCACAAGAATGTTTTGACCTTATTCATGCTGATTGTTGGGATCCGTACAAAATTCCTTCACTGACAAATTGATATTACTTCCTCACACTTGTGGATGATAAAAGTAGGTGCATTTGGACATTTCTTTTTCATTCCAAAGACACAGTTCACCAACTCCTCTCCAACTTCCTCAATAACGTGCCTACACAATATGGCAAGAACATCAAAACCATACGCAGTGGTAACAGTTCTGAATTCACAAACTCCCAATGCAAAAATCTGTTTTCTACACTTGGAATAAACCACCAACGCAGCTGCCCCTACACACCCCAACAAATTGGGATTGTAGAACGAAGACATAGGAGCTTGCTTGCTGTAGCTAGAGCCCTTCTATTCCAGTCTCACTTGCCTAAAACATTTTGGGGTGAAGCCATTCTCACGGCTGCTTACCTTCTTAACCGTTGGCCTATACGCATACTGAATTGACAATCTCCATATGAAGTTCTATATAAGACACAGCCAGATATTTCCTCCCTCAGAACTTTTGGTTGCTTATGTTATGTTCTGCATAAATCTCGGCCAAAGGGCAAACTTGACCAAAGATCTTTCCAAGGTTACTTTGTATGATACCCGATGAATCAGAAGGGTTATAAGGTGTATGTTCCTGATCAAAAGCATATTCTTGTTTCAAGAGATGTCCTCTTCTATGAGTCTGTATTTCCTGCTTTACACTCTATCAATCCATCCATTGGAGACAATCATTTTCCAAATGTCAATTTGGAAAAATATTTAAAGTTCACAGAATTTGCCAGCCTTGATGATCTATTTCATAATGATGCTCCTCCTTCACATACAAATCATTTGGATCAAAGCCTTAGACCATTACCTACTGTAGTTATAAATACCTTGCCTAACCCTTCATGCGAACACTCACCTTAGATCCCAATCAGGAAAAGTCAGTGAATCAGGCAACCCTCTGTGCTACTTAAGGACTATATTACTTCTTTTTCTTGCAAATCTGATTTGCTCAATCAGCCCATACCTTCCAATTTGGATTATGTTTTTAACAGTGCACATGTGAGTTTGTTGCTAACTTATCTATGGTTCATGAACCGAAGCATTATAATCAAGCCAGACTTAATGCAAACTGGATAAAGACCATGGAAATAGAACTAGAGGCTCCGGAGTTCAACAATACTTGGACCTTGACCTATCTGCCGCATGGGAAGAAAGCAATAGGAAGTAAATGGATTTATAAAGTGAAGTGTAAACTGGATGGCTCAGACGAGAGGTATAAAGCTAGGCTGGTAGCTAAAGGTTACACGCAGCAAGAGGGACAAGACTTTGCTGAAATATTTAGTCCTGTTGCGAAGGTAGTGACTGTGAGGTTGCTGATGACTATTGTTCCTTCTAAGGATTGGGCTATTCATCAGTTAGATGCCACCAATGCATTCCTTCGTGGTTGTCTCGATGAAGAAATCTTCATGCACCCACCACTTGGATACTCAAAGGCAAAGAAGGGTGAAGTCTGTTTGTTGAAAAAATCTCCGTTCGGCCTGAAGCAGTCTTCCATATCAAATTTACTGATGCACTTCATGCTTATGGTTTCAAGCAGTCCCCTCATGATCCATGCTTCTTCTCTCTGCATCACTATGCACATCATCTTTACTTACTGGTTTATGTGGACAACATTTTGTTAACAGGGAATGATCTGAGGCAGATTAAAAAGGTCAAGGATTATCTTCATACAACTTTTACAATCCGTGATCTTGGTGAAGCTCATTACTTCCTACGGATGGAACTAGCAAGATCCTCGGATGGCCTATACATTAGTCAGCAGAAGTACATCACAGAACTGCTGTGTGACTCAAGTTATATTGACTCAGACACTGCGCCTACTCCTCTGCCCTCTGGACAACAATTTACTGCCATAGGCACTGATACATCCCCTTTGTATTACAATTCGGAGAAGTTCAGAAGATTAGTTGGTAGACTCTTGTATCTCAACTATACTCGGCCAGACATTATCTTTGCTGTGCAACAATTGAGTTAGTTTGTACACACTCCACATGAATCACATTGGAAGGCTGCTACACAGTTATTGCGGTACCTTGCTGGTCACAGAGACTTGGGACTTTTTTATCAAGTTAATTCTTCCACTCAGCTACAAGTCTATTGTGACGTAGATTGAGGATCATGTAAGTCCACACGCTATTCTTTAACTAGTTTTTGTGTCTTTCTTGGTGATAGTTTGATATCTTTGAAGTCAAAAAAACAAGCTACCATATCCAGTTCCTCTGCTGAGGCGGAATATAGGTCCATGGCAACCACCGTACGTGAAATATAGTGGCTCACTTATATGATCAAAGAATATCAGCTCGCTACTCCCTTCCCAGTGCCATTGTTCTGCGGCAGTAAGGCTGCAATTGCCATTACTGCAAACCCA
Organism: Pinguicula moranensis; assembly: GCA_028565015.1. Classification (NCBI taxonomy): domain Eukaryota; kingdom Viridiplantae; phylum Streptophyta; class Magnoliopsida; order Lamiales; family Lentibulariaceae; genus Pinguicula; species Pinguicula moranensis. Next base: position 6,033 of record JAOWBN010019302.1, read on the forward strand.
GTCTTTCACAAGAGGACAAAGTACATCAAAATGGACTGCCATGTGGTGAGAGATCAATATAAGGCTGTTTTTGCCTACTCATGTGTCTTCTTCACAAAAACTTGCTGACTTGTTTACTAAAATCCTTCCTGCGAGCTCTTTTAAGTTTCTCTTATCCAAGATGAGCCTTTGGAATGCTCCTCTTGAGGGGGGTGTTGAAGATACAGAGCAGGTTATTTGTTGATGAAAAATGCAAAGACAAGCAGCGTTTTGATGACCATCTATCAAAAGCAGAAGCAACATCAAAGCTGCAATTTGTTGGTGCAGATGAACGAAGAGAAACCAACTTTATATCCCAGCCGTTGGATCTGTTGTAATTGAACCGAAGCAGATCATTCCCCAACTTAAAGAGACGTAAACACATTTTTTTCTTCCACGATTACTTAACTTAGTTATCCTTACACTATACAAGTAAATTGGTGCCAAGTAGACATGTGTATAAGGCCATTCATTGGCGAATAACTTGTCCTAATTTTCAATTTGGTGAATTGAGCCGTAAGTTACTATTTGGCGTCTTCCTTTTCTTTGTTGATTCTGAAACTTCAGTCAGTGAACTGGAGAGTTCAGTGTGTCTTTAAAACTTGACCTTGAGTTCTTCCTTTTGAGCCATAGAGGTTCTCTGATTTTCTGGCTGGAGTTGTGTTGTGTTGTGTTAGGGATTGACCTAGAGGCATGGAGTGAACCAATGGGGCATGGGTTGGACTGGGTCAGTTGCATATTAAAAGAATTGAAGTGGGTTGAACTGGAATTAATTGGTGAATTCCAATTCCGTTCCGATTATGATTGGAATTGGAAAAAAAATTCCACTTATGTTCCACATATGTACGGAATGAATGTGGAATGGAATATGGAATGGAATTCAAAATATTCAGATTCCAAATTCCGTTTGACCACACCTAGCCACGCATTGTCGCTGCTGCCGCCATGCACCAAAAAATCAGTGGATAGAGTTTGCTTCCCTCTATGCAATCGTGCTATTTTTTGTGGTTTTGGGGTGGTTTTGAGTTGTACTTTGGAGATGGAGTTGGTAGTTTGCGTCTAGCCGGTCATGAAGACGCGAGTAGTGTGATGGTGTGGTGTGTGGAGGATTAGAGTTTGTGTTTTTTATTGAAGTTGTGACTTGAGTTGCTTGCGATGACAAACAGAAATGCTAGTGAGAAAGAAATGTTGGAGGCACTGAGTGCGCTCAACCCTGCGACCCCGGGAGCTTTCATTGGTTTGGTTTATGGGCAACCTAAACTCGATCTTCGACCTATTGATTTGAAACTTAATGGTTAGGCGACCTACTTCAACTGGGCCCTACGAATTGAGAGGACCTTAGAAAGTAAGGAATTACATGATTTTTTGGAGGAGAAAGAGTGCAGTGATGCTGCGAACACTACTAAGTGGAAGGCCACACATGTTACTTTAAGTGTGTGGTTACTGAATTTGATAACTCCTCAGATCTACTCCTTAGTGGAGAATCTCAAGGTTGTGACGGACATGGACACAATTGCGGGAAAATTTTTTTAGAATGGAGAATCAATTGAGAAAGTTTCAGATCCAATTGGAGATAGATGCAGAGACACAGGGGGTAGACCTATGCAGGAGTATACTATTTGTCTGAGATGATTATGGGCATCTTTGGAGCACATCCAACCTCTGACGGGCTGTTATTTGGACTAAGCAAGTCGGAAGGTTCGGGAAGAAGAAAAGACTATGAAATGTTTGAAAGATCAACCATGCTAGCCCTGGAGACTATTTCCTTTCTGAGTGAGACCATTGCTGCAATGTTATTGGAGGAGACCCGACTTTAGCTACACGAAACTGCGCCTACCGTTGGATCGGGGTGTAAAGATTTAATCACTACAGGTCATCTCTCGACTGAGACTCGCAGTTTCTATCAGTGTGGTGAGACCGGATATTTGATGGACACTTGTCCCCAGCTGAGAAGAGATCGAGACTCTGGATGGAGAAGACGTGGCAGAGGAGATCGTGGTTGCGGATGTCGAAGAGGTGGATGTGGAGGCTATCGTACCCACCTGGCTGTGGATATTGAGGATCATGAGCTCTGGCAAGAGACTATCCACCCATTCCACCACATGCATCTGGTAATGTTGCTCATGTCGTTCTATACTCAGTTGTGCGCGATACATATGATTCTCTTGCACTTGTATCCTTTTCAACTGTTGGCTCCCCATATTGGATTTGTGACTCTGGGGCATTCACACACACGACGGGATCTTCTAGAGAGTTCAACACTCATACTCCCCTAGAAGTCTTGTTTAGTGTTAAGGCTACTGATGGCACTGATCGTCTAGTGATTGGAAAGGGTACAGTGTGTTGTATTGATACTCTGACACTATCCAAAGTTTTGTATGCTCATTCCTTTCCTTCTAACCTTCTCTCCATCATTAATATTATTCTTCAATTGTCGTGTTGTTTTTTATATTCCACATGTGATCTTTCTGGAGAAAGGGTCACGTCGAGTTCTTGGGACTGGGAGATGGCCTGATGGATTGTGGTACCTGGATAGAAAAGGCATGGACTCGGCCATTTCATCGATGGTAGAGAGATCAGAGGGAGAAGATGATCGTGGCAGGCCTTTTGCTTAACCATAGACACTTAGATCACCCATTTTTTCCCTTATGAGTCACTTGTATCCCATTTCTTTTGCAAAAATTAATAAGGACACGTTAGTATGTGATGCTTAAGCGTTTGGTAAGTATACCAGAAGCTCTTATATTATCTATGGTCATAGGAATTCTCAGTTAGTTGATGTGGTACATTATAATGTTTGGGGACCTTGCCCTATTTTGACAGTTAATGGATTTCGGTATTTTGTGACTTTTATTTATTGTTGTTTCCGAGTTACTTGGTTAACTTGATAAAAAAAAGAGTGAGGTATTTGCCTGTTTTAAAGATTTTTAAAAGGAGGTTCAGACTCAATTTGGTGCAGTACTGAAAGTTCTGCGGTCTGACATGATACAAAATAAACAAATCAATCATTTGAGACTCATCTGTCATCATATGGGATTAGACATCAGACAACGTGTCCTTACACACCACAACAGAATGGGTTGTAGAGAGGAAGAATTGCCACCTTCTTGAGGTTGCAAGGAGTATGATAATATCCATGAATACCCCAAACACTTGTGGGGACGAACACTTGTGACAATAACTTATTTGATAAATCAACTACCCTCCCGAGTGCTGGTGTGAAAATCTCCATTTCATGCACCGACTGGAACCAAAGGAGATATGTTGAAGCTATGAACATTTGGTTGTGTGTGCTTTATGAAGGATAACCGACCTGGAGATTGTAAGTTGGACCCACGAGTGGTTAAGTGTATCTTTGTATGATACTTAATCACCCAAAAGGGTTATGTTTGTTGGAGTCTGGTCAAGCGATGACCATTTGTGAGCATGGATATAGTATTTTGAGAGTTTTAGCCTTACTTTACCCGGAGGGAAGCCCCACCATTCGAGAACTCGCCTCAGTATGATCGACAAGCGGGGGAGAGTGTGAGTGTATGGCGTGAGGGGGAGAGTGGCATGAGAGAGGAACCACAAGCAACACCTGTATGAGATGTATGGCGTGAGGGGGGAATAGCATGAGAAGTGAGCCAAAGGTAGTGACTATAGGGACGATTTCATCTCCTTGCCAAGATTGAGACACAGATATTGGTGAGGAGATGAGCCTGAGTGATATTGATATGCCGAAGCTACGTTATAAGTATCACAGGAGAGGAGAGGAATCACAGACACTTGTCCCATGTCCCGATGTTTGGTCAGCCCTGACTCCGGAGACACTTACACCACCCATTACTGATAACTCAGTACCCACATGTGACATTATTCCTTTCCATCCTTCTTCTTTGCACTTACCGATAAAGCAAACTACCTGTGTCAATGCGGGGGTTCCACCTAAGTAGTATGGATTTTCACATGATATTGTTCATCACATATCTTACTCTCACATATCACCAAGCCATGGGACCTTTATTGCTTCTTTGGATAGTGTCTTGTGCTTAAATGTTGGTAGGTTGCAAAGGAGGATCCAAAGTGGAGAGTTGCGATAATAGAAGAGTTGGAGGCTCTTGTGAAGAATGAAACCCTAAATCTTGTATCACTACCACTTGAGAAGAAGACTTTTGGATGCAAGTGGGTATTTACTGTGAAGCAGAACCCAGAGGGAGCAGTGGAGCGATACAAGGCCCGACTGGTGACAAAGGATTACAGTCAAACCTATGGCATTGATTATGATGAGACCTTTGCACCAGTCGCTAAGATGAATGCTGTCAGGACCCTGGTCTCCATGGCAGCAACAAAGGATGGAATCTGTATCAGTTCGATGTGTAGAATGTATTTCTCTATGGTGACCTACTTGAGGAGCTTTACATGGACATTCCTACTGGATTTTCTCATACAGGTGGAAAGGTTTGTAAGCTCAAGAGGTCTTTATATGGTTTGAAGCAAGTCCCAAGAGTCTGGTTCGATAGACTTAGGAGGGTTATGGAAGGTATGGGATATCATCAAACCAATGTCGACCATACTGTCTTCCTGAGACACACAGGAGTTCATATCACGATGCTGACAGTCTATGTGGATGAAATTATTATCACAGGTGATTATGAGAGTGAGATAGCAAAGCTAAAGGTGAGACTGACTAAAGAATTCGAAGTGAAAGCCTTAGGACTGATGAGATACTTTCTTGGGATAGAGGTAGTTCGAGGGCCTGAAGGGATAATCCTATACCAGAGAAAGTATGTCATAGACTTGCTCAAAGATACAAGTATGCTGGGTTGCAGACCTGCCAAAGTACCTATCGAGCAGAGAGTGATTCTAAGTTCTAATGCTGGTGAGCCAGTTGACAGACAAAGATATAAGATATTGGTGGGATGATTGATTTACTTGAGTTATACCCGACCTGACATCTAATTTTTCGTGAGTGTACTAAGTAGGTATATGCATGACCCTGGAAAGGGTCACATGGATGTGGTGTACCAAATATTGAGATATTTGAAGAGTGTACCAGGAAATGAGTTGATCTTTTGAAAGAATGGGCATTTGAGCATTGAGGGATACTATGATTCAGATTGGGCTAGCTATGCTGATGACAGGAAGTTCACACCTGGATACTGCTTGTTTGTTGCAGGCAATCTAGTCTCCTGAAAGAGCAAGAAACAATCAATTATTTTCCTTTTTACAGATGAAGTAGAGTACAAATTCATGGCCCTAAGAGTTACTGAGATGATATGGTTGAGATCACTGCTAATGGAGTTGAAAATGGATGAGAGAGCACAGATGCAGTTATGGTGTGATAATAGATTAGCTACAACATTGCAAATAATACAGTTCAACATGACAAAACTAAGCATGTGGAGATTGACAAATTCTTCATCAAAGAGAAGCTGACCAATGTACTCCTAGAGTTGAGATATGTGACTACCAAGGAGTTGACTGTTGATTGTCTCACCAAGGTTCTTAGGGCAATAGATCTGAATAGACTTTGTAACAAGATGGACTTAATAGATGTATTTCGCACATCTTGAAGAGGAGTGTTGGGTTTTATATTTTGAGATTATGTAGTGAGCTTAGCCCAAGTATAGTATATAAACTCTACATTGTTGAAAACTCTAATAAAATATTTATATGTTTTGTGCTCTCTAAACGTCTTTAATTACATCTCATTGATCCACCATCTTCACTCTTTCATTACAATCATAATTTTCGAAATGCTACTTGCATGTTAAACATCCAATATCTATGTTTTCATTCAATATATTGAATGGTAACATCATCTATGCAACTCTAAAAGTAAGTTCCAAAAAACATGACATTGTAAATTGAACACGCAAATTCATGCATATAGCATTCACTCTTTGTGTCTCCAAGTAGTGAGCTTGCCATCCAAATGAGTACAATAAAAGACCTTCATATTCAAGTCAGGTAGAACGTCCGATGATTTGCCGCAACCCCTCCGCAACCTTGTGGAAAAGAACACCGACTCATACTGCATATCATACAACACGAGCTCTCTTGGAAACACCACAAATATAATATGTTTTCAATGTGGCGAGAATGCAAATTTCACGAGATAATTTTGAAATACTGCACATGCGGGAGCCCCATTGCCATTGCCACTAAAAGAATCCCTCTCCAGTCTCTGCAATTCCAATGTGTCGGTAGGAATCTCAAGCTCCTTCAATACAACATCGTTCTCAGACTCATCACGAACTCTTTGAGCCCCAACGCACAAATATAACAGTAATCAAAAGTGTCACAGCGTAAACAGGAGAAGTATTCTGGTGAACCAACATACTTAAAAAAATCAATTGCTCGTAGTGCAGTTATAAATACCGAGCAACGACGATCCTAACATGGAGGAAAGGGACCATGAATCCACTTGATTCTGGATCCAACACAGATCATGAATACGCGTCTTGGATGCATTAGAGCCATTGGTATCAATGAAGAGAACTGGCACTTTGGATCGAAAGTCGAGCAGTGAAATGTGGCCATGGCAATCACCGGCAGCAAGTAGTAGGTGGGGTGAAGCAATCTCGCCCTTGAACACTATGGGAGGGGGCCCAGCACATGACAGAGATGAACAAGAGGCGACGAAGGTGTTGGATATGCAAACAATATCCCACGTCACGTCGGTTAGAAAGGAAAAGGATTGTGGTATATAAGGATGCTTGCCAATGCTAGGACACATAGCTATGAGGCATTTTGGGTAAAAGCCAAAGAACAAAGAATAAAAGCTTAGTCCCAAAGTTGGATAATATTATCCAAATGTGTGTATATATAGTGTCCAAGTCCCAACAGGAGGAAGGGTTAGAGGGAGAAATGTGGAAGGTATTCTCAGGCTACGGCAAGGTCACCGATATTCATACCCCAAAAGGCTCCACTGCGATTGGTACTTGATTCGGATTTGTGAGATTTTTGAAAGCTTGAATTGACTCTTCAGTGTTGGAAAAGCTTAATGGGATTTGGGTGGGTACATGTCAATTACATGTTAGTTAAGCAAGATCCCAAACTCTGGTAGAGCCTCCTCAAGGAAAGAAAGGGGACCGAATGAGTGAGCCTGAAGGTTCGGCCACTAGGTCTAGGCAAAAAACAGTAAACTCTCTAAAGTTTTCAATTGACCCAGAGGCGACGAAATGGTTAGATAGATGTGTAGTAGGTACTCCAGCTCCGATTCTCGACATTGCATCACTTGAACTCGTTCTATCCAAGGTTGGATACACTGGTTGCTCTGCCGTACGAATTGAAGGCGGTGAGGTTCTACTTAAATTGCAATCCCCAGAGGAAATCACCAAGCTATTATTGGATCTGGAAGTGGTCAAGCAGCACAAACTTCACTCTCTTCGACCATGGAAGCTTTTAAACGGAAAGTTGGCCCGATTGGTCTGGATTCAAGTGAGGGGAACACCTCTGCACTGTTGGTATGAAAAGTCTTTTGAGAAGATTGCTACCCAGGTTGGTGCATTGGTTGCAATTGATGCTAAAACTCTAAATCAAACAGAGATGCTATTTGGTTGAATAAAAGTGTTGACAAGCTCGAGTACCCGGATCTTTCAAACCATTGAGATTGATGCAGACAATGTTAAGTTCAACATTCAATTGACCGAAGAACAGAGCCTCACTCATTCTGTGCAAACATGGGGAAAAACTAACAGGCAACGGTGGCCGGTGCTAGAAACCTTAGACGACGAGTGGCCAACACTGACAAAAGAAGTCTGGGTAGCGAAGAAGCAGGAAACTCCAGGAAAACAGCAGGCTATCAATAAGGAAAAAATAGGGTCTATGGAATTTTCTACCCCCTTGCCGGATGAATCACTCTGACCACACCAGAAAACAGAGACAACAAAGAATTCGATGATGGCCAAATATGTGATAGGCACGGTACTCGAGGAGGTAGTGGAAATATGTCACCTGCCAACTACAGATGCCTTAATTAATGCTGCAGAAGTCGATGTGAGTAAGCAGTCAACGCCCCTATGAAATCCACTGATTGGAAGAAGAGATACTCAATCTGATGGGGAATTATCGAGAGTTCAACGACGGGAAAAGGAAAATTATGGTGGGCTCTGGGACTGTCTTCCGAGTAAAACCCATCGTGGCAAATATACAACCCTGCTGCTAAGCCAACATGAAAATCTTGGGCTTCTGAATACTGAAGTTAAAAATGGGAGCTCAGTGACTCTACTCGATATCGGTCAAGAGGAACCTCCGACTCAACTACATTCTACGGCTCCAGTTTAGATAATATCACCTAGTGACTCAGCAGATAAATTACGTAAGCACACTCGCTGGATCCGGGAGTGCCAAACGGAAATTTTGGAAAATCTTAACTCGGCTATCAGTGCTACTCTGATCAAACCTCTGACCGAAGTTCTGGTAGATTTCATAAAAGAGCTTGGGGTTAAGCCGCAATCCTCAAGGGAGGAGTTTTGCTCATGCCTAGAAACATTGGAGGCAAGAGACAGTGGATCTAGCATGGCCAAGAAAAACAAATGAAAGAAATCCAGTTCTGGTAAAAAATCACCCCCACAAAGTGAACAATGAGAATTTTGTCCTACAATATTCGAGGGTTGGGCTCCCCTCTGAAGAAGACTGAAATCCGAAATCTGATCAGGAAACACCAAATTGATCTAATATGTATACAAGAGACTAAACTAACTTTCATAGATCGGGCTTTCTGCAACCGTCTATGGCCTCACAGTGAATTTGATTGGAGAGTCAATGAAGCAAATGACAGCTCCTGTGGTATTCTTACGATATTGAACAAATCCATTTTTCATATCCTGAATAAGTGGTCTACACAAGGCCTTCTTGGCCTTACAGGGCATTGAGGAGAAGAAGCTATCCCTGTTAATATTGTGAACATTTATTCCCCAGGTGATTTAAGAAGTAAGAGAATCATTTGGCAAAATTTATCTACGGCACTTTCACAAAATCCTGCAGCTAACTGGTGTCTCACTGGAGACTTCAACGCTATTCGGATGCCAGAAGAAAGACAAAGCAGAGCACCCCTACCTCTTTGTGAAATGTCCGAATTCAACAATTTCATTATTGACACATATCTTGTGGACCTCTCACTAACATGCACTAGATTTACTTGTATCTCAAGGGGGGAGAATGTATAAGCAGATTAGATAGATTTCTTCTATCTAAGAGTTGGATCCATCAATGGCCAGGTTTAACTCGGATTGTCCTAGACAGAGCCCTATCAGACCATCGACCTATTTTGCTACAATCCAAAGAGAAGAATTGGGGGCCTAAGGCTATTCGATACCAAAATTGTTGGGAGAAACATGAGAATATTGATAGCCTTGTTAGATCATCTTGATTGTCCTTCAATATTGTGGGTTATAGCAGCTATGTATTGACTGAAAAACTGAGGTTGTTGCGTTTGAGACTCAACTTATGGAATAAAAGTGAATTCGGCCATATTGACCACCGACCTACTGGAATCCAGCAACAACTTACCTTACTAGACACAAAACTAGAGAATGGTGTTGGCTCAGAGCAAGATTGTGCTCAGAGGACTATACTGTGGCTTCAATTGCAGCAGACACTCAAGATGAAAGAGCAATTATGGCTTCAAAAATCCAGAGTGAAATGGATCAAAGAAGGTGATAATAATTCAAGGTTCTTCCACTCTAAAGTCAAGACTAACCTTCGAAGAAACACTATAGTTGGAATGCACTTTGCAGGGGAGTGGTCTGACGATGTGGAAGTGGTAAAGTCAGGAATCAGGAATCATTTTGCCAATCAATTTTCCACTGAAAATTGGCCTAGACCAATGCTCACTCCTCCCAACCGAGTCTGCACTATCTGCTGAGGATAACAGAATGCTCATATCTCCATTTTCTGAGTATGAAATCATAACCGCAGTTTGGAGGTGCTCCACCATAAAATGCCCTGGCCCGGACGGGTTCAATTTCAACTTTATACAGAAGCAATGGGATAGAATCAAGCATGATTTTACAAGCTTCATCAGGGACTCTTATAGGTATGGGAAATTTTCAAAGGTTATGAATACTACATCCATAACCCTGGTGCAAAAAATAATGAATCTGATCCAACTTGAACATTACAGACCTATATCATTGGTGGGATGTGTCTACAAGACACTATCTAAATTGCTGGCCAACCGCCTCAAGAAAGTGATGAACAAGCTGATTTCTACAAGTCAAACAACTTTTATTAGTTGAAGGAAAAATCTAGATGGCATTCTGGTTGCGAATGAGGTTATACACACTGCTAAGAGATCCAAAAGGCCACTGTCCTCCTTAAAGTTGATTTCAGTAAAGCCTTTGACATGGTTGATTGGGAGTTCTTAAGATCAATGATGCAAAAAATGGGCTTTAGTCATATATGGATTACTTTGATTATGGAGTGTATCACCTCGGCTCATGCAGCAGTTCTAGTTAACGGGAGTAGTTCGGGTGAATTCAAATTAAATAAGGAGATCCACTTTCTCCCTTCCTATTTTTAATTGCTGCTGAATGACTAAACTTAATCATCAATAAAGCAGTTGAGATAAGGCATTTATCTAGAGTTAAAGTTGGTGCAGTGAAGATCTCGCATCTTCAATACGCAAATGATTTATTACTTTTTGGTGTTGGGACTAGCAGGAACGTGCTCGCCATGGAAGGTATCCTCCGTGCATTCGAACTAGTATCTGGCCTCACAGTAAATTACATGAAGAGCAGAATGATTGGCCTTCACCAACAAGTTGGACGGTTGACTGAACTTGCAGCTATCTTGCACTGCCAAGTAGCTACTCTACCATTTGCTTATTTGGGTATGCCAATTGGAGGAAACCCAAGAAGACTGTCATTTTGGGCTCCTGTTACAGATGCTATCACCAAGAGAATTCAAAGCTAAGAGAACAAGCAGCTGTCAATGGCAGGGCGGCTAACTTTGATAAAAATCTGTCTTATCAAGCCTTGCTCTCTACTATTTTTCTCTATTCGTTGCACCTTAAGGAGTGATCAGGGAGTTAGAATCCAAATTGAGTAAGTTTCTATGGAAGCAGCGAAATGATCAAAACCGTCCAATTCATTGGGTGAGCTGGAAAATCCTATATGATGAATATAAGGCTGGAGGATTGGGGATCTGTGAGCTAAACAGTACGAACAAGGCCTTGTTAGCCAAATGGCTATGGCGGTTGCGCACGGAGACTGGGAGTCTTTGGAGCCGGATTATTAAATCTAAGTATTTTCAACAATAAGATCACTTAAGTAGTTGGAATCTGATCACAATGCCTGATAATGTCTCTTGTTACTTGCTTGAAATCTGAAAACTGTCAACATCCAAAAGTTTTAGTAGCATAACATAGCTGGTGCTCCAGAACGGTAACAAAACTCTATTTTGGAAATACAACTGGACTGGGGATGGATGCTTTGCACTAAGATATCCGAGGTTGTTAAAGATTAGTACTCAGCAGAATGCAGTGGTACTTGATATGTTGAACTCTAACCAAGGAGGAAGTCACCGGAACCTTACCTTTAGAAGGCAATTGCGTAGCTGCGAGAAGGTTGATTTGTCAGAGCTACTTCATCACCTGCAGTCCTTTAATCCCACACAAGAAGACACTGACTTATGGTTTTGGTGTGTTGAATCTTCAGGTATCTTCTCTGTTTCCTCGGCTTATGCAGCCCTGAAGGAAGAATTCTTTACGTCCACGACAGACAACTCATTCCCAGCTCTGGCTTGGTGCAAAGTATGTCCCAAAAGAGTTCAATTATTCATATGGAAGTCATTTTTAAACCGGGTTCCTACGATTGATAACCTCTTGCACAGAGGAATACACTTTGAGCCCACGGATCAACTATTTGTGATGTGTGGGAGTGTGATTGAACCAGCTTACCATTTATTTATTGGATGTTCCATTGCTCACAATCTTTGGGTAGAAGTATATGATTGGCTTGGTATAACTTACCTCAGGTAGCCTGATGTGCAGTCCCATTTTGAATGTCATATGCACTATCTTGCTACCTCGCTGGGAAAGGAGGTATGGAGAGCGATTTGGCATGCGGTTATCTGGTCTTTATGGGCGGAGAGGAACACCATCGAATTTGATGTAGAAACATCATCTGCAACAATTCTAGATGGGATAAAACTGCTATCATGGAGTTGGATTTCGCCAGAATCCTTACATCACCATGGTCTATCGTTCAACAAATGGGCAAGAAGTCCAAGGCTCTGTTTTCCCTCTTCACTTAATTAGTCATGATATACTGAGTAGATCAATAACGTTTAGAGCTGTTAGCTCTAATGTAGTTCCCTAGTTGGGTTTTTGTTATTACAATAAATACAAATTTTAATTATAAAAAAGGGTAATTAATTTTTTTTCAATAAAAAAAAAATAGATTTGATTCGTAGATGCTGTTGTAGATAGCTTGTGTTATCAATAAATGACAAAATATTTAAAAAAAAACTAAAAATACCTTATTAAAAAATATTGAAATTTAAGATTATAAAAAATCAATTATTTAGAAACCTACTTTTTAATAGTTTTTAAGAGTTGTTTTTGAGAAAAAAAATGCTTTCTGTTTTTTTTTAATTACCAACTAGTAAAACCAACCAGAAAAAATTACTCTATTGCTCTGGCACAATGAATACACATATATAGTCGGGCCACGATCGCGTGCCTAAGGTCCGAGTTTGACCTAATTTATGTGAAGGGGACGTTTTCCATGGATCTCATGAATTAGTTGGAAGATATGATTTCGAACACTATAATTTACCAAAATAAAAATAAAAATACACAAATACATAACCGTTTAGTACATATCTCAATCCAAGAGATTACACAAAACCAAATCAATGGTCAATCCTATCACACAATCCACACGAATACATGCACATAGATTAGCAATTCGAAAGGTCTAGATCATGAGGCCAACAACCATCAAAGCCAACATAACAAATGGATAGGTCATGGTTGCCATCGCTGCAGTGCTCGGAGATGGAGGTATACTATTATTCCCGGCCGAAGAGGAGGGTGATGGAGGCAAACCAGGGGTTGCCACCGAGGCCGGTGATGGAGGAGTTACAGTGCTGCCGGGCGAAGGAGAAGGCGTTGCTCCCGGTGCAAATGTCGGTGATGGCGATGGTGATGTTGGAGCCGGGGCAGGAGCAGATGAGGCGGGCTCAGTGACATTGATAGCCAATTTTTGTCCAAAGAAACAGTGGCGGTCGAATGTGCAGATGAAATAATGATCGCCGGTTGATTTGAGAGTTATAGGCGTTGGGCCGATGGTGGCCAGTAGAAGCGGATTCGTTGAGTTGCAGTTGTTGAAAGCTGGCCTAGTCACCATGGAGACATCGTGGAAGCCCGAGGGATAGTTGAACACTGAAAAACTTGGAAAAAATGTTTAGACATCAATCATGGTAGAAAAATATGTAAGTTGCAGGAAAACAATGAGAAACACGTGCAAAAACGTTTTGGAAGCAAAATGGACAGTATTTCAAGTCCTACTTGAATTGCTCTTCAACTCCTATAAATAAAGAAATATACGAGATTTCTATGTCTGTCTAGCCACCCACGAGGCGTAGACTTGATTCGTGGAAACCTAAGGAGACTTTGGTAGACTCGTTATCCGGACACTCGATCCGTATCACGCTTCTGCAACAGGTAACATTTCATTGTTATGATTTGTTACAATTATATCCAATATTAGATCTCTTCTAGTGATTAGACTACATAAGTGTTAGCTTGATCTAAATTAGCCAAAGCCAAATTAATTCCTACTGCGTCATGAATTCAAAGCATAAAAAGTGTTGATCAAAGAATTTTCTAAATTAGCAAGACATAGGCCTAACATTATAACAACTTCATATTTTATTTTTTTAAAAAATAGTTCTTCTAACAGCTCTCCATGAGTGCTTCTAGCATGACTTTTAACGTTGTGTTTGTAATAGATAATATTTTTCAATAAGTAATGTTGTGTAAAAAAAAGTTATCAAAAACAATTTCTAAGTTCATGGAGAAAACAATTAAGAGCAATTGTTTCAAAATTTCATGAGTATTCGCAAAAATTATTGAAAAATAGAAGAAAAAAAATTGTATACATGTCTAATCTTGGTTCTACTTAGTGTATATTTTATACCTCTAAAAATAGTTTTTTCTATTTTTTTAGTAATGTTTGCAAGAACAACAAACTTCTAAAATGAGAAAGAGAATGATAAGTAAAAGGTGAAGGTATTGACTTTTAAAACAGTGAAAATTAGATTCTCCTTATAAATATAAATAGAGGAGCACACATAGAATGACAAAAATTATAGCCTAGTGTTTTTGCTCAAGAGAAGCTGGAGAGTTGCAAACATTTAAAATCATTGATGCACAAAGTCTACATCAATTTTTAATATGAATTCACTTCCAACAATTATTTCCTCTGTGATCATATAAAACTGAAAATTCTAGATAAAATAACAAATAAATAAAGGGCTGTTTTTTTTTTGATAATTAAATAAAGGGCTGTTAACATATGTAGTCCTACTTTTGATATGAACGTTTTCAAAATCGAATTTCTCATGTGTAATGGTGGTTACCGAGCACATCTCCCACTCTGAAAGCATGCCGAGAAGCCCAGTCGGCGTACGCGGCGGGGCCGTTCGTCGGAACCCTCCATCCCAATCCGTCTCCAACGGCGTAGGTGGCCGCCGCCGCGTTTCCCACAAGCGCCGCCACCGTAATGAAAACCCATTCAATCCCATTACCGAATGCCATTTTTTCTGTGAAGCTTCTTTCTCTTCTCTGTCCGTCCCTGTGTTTTTCAAACTGAGACTTTTTCGATGGTGGGATGTGGCGGTTGCTGCTTTTTTCAACTGACTCACGTCAACAAAGATTGTACGCGCATATGCGTGTCTGTCTATAGAGATCGGTGGTCATATATAATATAGAGATCGGTGAGTGAGATAATAGAGATAAAGACAGAGAAACAAAACAGAACAGGGCATGGAAATGTTCCACGGAGAGAGAAAGAGTAGAATTGTGAAGAGGGGGTAGAAACAACGTTAAATTTATAAATTGCTCTCCTATCCTATACCATTAGGAGGAGGGGCTAAAATTCAAAATTTAATTTGAGGGTGATCAATGAATAAATTATTTTAGAAAATATATCAACAAGATAAGAAATCAGTTCCATTTCTAAAAAAACATCACGTCCAATGTTCAGTGTCAGTTATATAAAACTTAAAAAGTAAATCAAATATTTGTTTGACTAGTTCAATGTTCAGTGGCCTTCTGAATGTTTGGAAAAACTGGCGCCCCTTTCTCGGACATTTGAGGCATATTATTTAGTAGGGATGGCCATTGGATTTTTGTCCGGGAAGATATGAAGCAAAGGTGCAGAACAATCCATCCTAGCTTCTGCTATCGAACTTATATGCAATAGGAAGAAGGCTATGATATGGATGATGAAATAGAGGACTTGACTTTAGGCCAAAGGATGACCATTCTGATTCTGATGATCCATCTAGAAAGATAACTCACCAGACTCCAGAGCAAGAAGCCATTTAAAAGGGTTCACTACTTCAAGGAAGTTTGACAAGAAGATGGCTAAGAATTCACCAAAGAAGTCTTGTAAGAAGTCTCCGAATAAAGTCACCCAAGAAGCCAATTAAGAAGCCTCCAAAGAGGAAGGGGGTAGGTACTTCACCTTGGATGAAGAAAGAGATGCTTATGGCTATGAAAGAGTTAACGCAACAAGGGTACAAGGCTGACAACCTATGGAGGAACAGGTTCTTGCCCAGGTGTGCGACTAAGATTAGACAATTTGTTGAGGGCGGTAACATTCAGGGTGACAATGTGAAGAAAAAAATTCATATGTGGAGGATGGAGTATTGAGTGCTACATGACTTTGCTAGACATGGTGGAGTGGCAATGCATCATGATACACATCAGGTGATGATTGACAACGATGATCACTCAGATGAGCTTCAGAAGGTAAAACCTTGTATATCTGGATCCTCAATTACCTTGCTATCTCATCATCTATGAAATGTGATGTGCAGGCAAAACCAAAATTCAAGCAACTCTTTGGCAAACCATGACCATTCTATAATGAGTAGTGTGGAGTGTTTAGTAAGCACTACACACAAGGAGCCTTAAGTGGTGACTTTGCTATGCTAAGGAGGACCTAGACCTGATTGATGTCCAGTAAAACTTCACACTGCTGGAGAGGAGGAGTTTACTGCTATAGAGCCATCCAATGTTGATGTGTCAATTGCAGATCCTTCCACTGGAGATCCCAGCAATTCTGGTTCTAA